>JAAEAF010003605.1:0-12235 GCA_011037195.1 Triatoma infestans | reverse complement strand
TTCTTGGTTGTTCTTGGACTAATAGACGTTAGACAATGGGTACAAAACAAAGATTTTGAACTTGGATATAATTTCCCCAGATTAGAAACTTATTTCTTAGTTGTTACATGTTTAGAAAGGTTGAGGAAAGAACTTGGAAATTACTAGCAAAACTGTTATTGCAATCCACAATAATTGCCATGCGATAACTTAAGAATGTTTTAGTGCAATATATGTTTATATTCTATTGTATATCTGTGTTTTTCGTGGACTAATAGACATTAGACAATGGCTACAAAACAGAAGATTTCGAACTCGGATATAATTTCCCCAGATTAGAAACTTATTTCTTAGTTGTTACATGTTTAAAAAAGGTTGAGGAAAGAACTTGGAAATTACTAGCAAAACTGTTATTGCAATCCACAATAATTGCCATGCGATAACTTAAGAATGTTTTAGTGCAATATATGTTTATATTCTATTGTATATCTGTGTTTTTCTTGGACTAATAGACACTAGACAATGGCTACAAAACAGAAGATTTCGAATTTGGATATAATGCAATCATTTCCCCAGATTAGAAACTTATAATGGTTTAACTTGTTCCAATATTCTTTTATTAAAAGTAACATGTTTTTTAGCGCATAATATCCTATGCCTCTTTAAGAATGTAAGATGGCAGAAGAAGTTGTTACATATTTAGAAAGGTTGAGGAAAGAACTTGGAAATTACTAGCAAAACTGTTATTCCAATTCACAATACGATAACTTACGAATGTTTTAGTGCAATATATTCTTTTGTATATCTTTGTTTTTCTTGGTTATTCGACAGATTTAATTGTAGTCCAACTTTGCTTGGTGCAGTGATTTTACATTTTGACCTGACCAAAGACATTTAACACAATACATTCTCTACTGTCTAATCATTCGTCATTTGCACATCCATAACCTCTAGGAGCGAATATCAATCTGTTACTCACTAAGGAAGTTACTTCTATCTAGGTATGGTATTAATTTATTAAATTCTCTATTGGAATTATATATGTAAATTGAATACTTATTAGATTACAAAAATATAGAATAATTCATTTACCAGTTAAATTGGAAACTGATCACTATTTTGGGGGAGTTAAGTACGTAAATTGAGTGCTTCTTAGATTGCAAAAATGAAGGGGAATTTTGTACCTAAATTGAGATAAAAAGACTACTGGTTCCACTAAGTTTTCCTTTCTTTAAGTAATTTGTTTAATTGTACAAACAATTAATTCGATAGAAGATTTTTTTTTTTTTGAAATTACATTATCTGTGTAGGATCAGCTTTCCACTGTGGTGGAATTAGACTTACTCCTTTAAAAAGACTACAGAAAAATACTACTGTAGTAAGATATTACTGCGAAACTCCGCAAACTATCTCTAGAGAGAAATTACTTTTGCTCAAATAAGAAGTGGTTAAACATGTATAACATATAAATTCCAGTTAAATTACTAGTTTTAATAAATGCGTATATACCGCAATTCTTGCTTTTATTTCTTACATGTTAAGCTCTAAGATACGCACTTTCGACTTTTACAATTTTAACTGCAAACTTACAGTAGTTATCTCTAGAGAAAAATTACTTTTGCTCTAATAAAAAGTGTTTAAAAATATATAAGTTCCATTTAAATTACTAGTTTTAATATGTACGCATAAATCGCTATTCTTACTTTTATTTCTTACATGTCAATTTGTAAGAGAGGCACTTTCTACATTTCTAACCGAAAACTTACATCTCTTCTTTGCAAGAATTGACGGAAATATGTGTGTAAATTGAGTACGTTTTAGATTAGAAAAGTGATTAAATATGTGGAATTTGATACGTAAATTGAGATACAACAGTTATTAAATCTCTGGTTAAACACTAGCTTTTTTTTTTTCCTTTCTTTAATTGCATAAACAATTAGTTCGACAAAACATATTATTAACTATTTCGTCGTACATTGCGTTAGATAACAGATCCAACGACTTTAAGCAGTACCAAAAAGAAAACGATATATTAGATTCTATAAATATAGTTGATCGATAAACAAAACAAAAAATTATCTTAAAAAGGAAAGTGGAGATTTAACTCATAGTGGAGTCCTTTGTAATTAAGTGTTAATCGGTCATCGGCAGAGACAACATGGGCTCGCACAAAGTGTTAAGTGTTTCTCAGCTCTATGGAAGAAAAGTAAAACCTACTAACGAACGATTTGGACTGTGGTTATTATTAGAAAACTTGGACAACTTAATTACAAATGATTGTGTAATGTGTTTTTTTCTTTAAAAAAAAAAAAAAAATAAGGACTGTTCGGTTATTATCGGCTCTGTAGTTCGGCTGTCCTCGGTGTGTTTTGTATAATAGGCTAAATAGATTTTTCTTAAAGAAGGAAAATGGAAATTAAATTGTAATTGCTTACCAAAAACCTTACACAGGTAAGTGACTCATAAATCAATATACTGTATTAAATGTCCAATATACTTGATCGATAAATGTAGATAAGAAGGAACCATAGATTAAGTTTTAGTTTATTGTTTACCAAAAAACTTACATAAGTATCTGTCTAAAAAAAAAAAATAAATAAATATATTATAATTAGAAATTATATTGCAAACATTGTGCATACATAGAGGTTAATAAACTTCTGTACGAATGGAAAAATACAGGTTAATGAACCCTGGCCTGGGGTTCGTGGGGCGGAGCCTTTCTTTAGGTGTCTGTGTATATATTTTATATATATATAGAGAGAGAGAGAGAGAGAGAGGGAGGGAAACGATATGACGGAGAAGTATGTGGGTGAGGTATAAGGATCTAAAGAAAACTACAAAAGAATACGTACTATAGTTATTAGGTGTAAGAAGTAATAAATTAAAAAAAAAATAAAAACTTGTTTAAATTTTTATGATTATTTGAACAAAACTACTACAAAGCTAAACAACTACATGGAACATGCAACGCACGCACGGGCACTCCACAGTAAATTTATAGGCGAGATCTTTTCTACATATGAACTAAGTGGCCACTTTGGTCTAGTGGGTTGCATTACCGCCTTCTAACCCAAAAATTAAGGTTCGATTCCAGGTAAAACAACTTTTTTTATCTCATTTTATTTAATTATTTATAATTTATTTATATTTATAATTTAATATATATTTTATTAATTATTTATAATTTTATTTATATTTATAATTTAATATATAATTTATTTGTAATTTAATAGTCTTCGAATTGAATGATAATTAAAGCCATCGGATGACGTCATCTTTGAATTAAGCTCATTGATTTGGATGATGGCAGCGGCGTTCTTGCAACCCCCAAAAAAGACTTGGCTCCGTAGCCCTTGCGCCAGAACCGGTCTTTTTACCCTACTTGGGGGAACAAAAAAAAAAGTAACATGGACTCAAGTCGGGTGAATAAGGGGGCTGAGGAGCCACAGGAATGTTATTACTGGCCAATACTCATTAATACAATTAATTTTTCGAAACCATTTTTGCAGAAATTTTTCTCATCCCCAATTCATTAGTCAAAATTTGATGAACGGTTGTGTGAGTCAAATTCAACTCTTCGCCGATCATTCGGACTGTCAAACGACGATCTGAACGCACGAGATCGCGGATTCTGCCAACATTTTCGTCGGTTCTTGAAGATGAAGGCCTTCCGCTGCGAGGCTCGTCTTCAATTGATTCCCTTCCTTCTGCAAACGACTTAAACCACCTAAAAACCTGTGCTCTCGACAAAACATTGTCTCCATAGGCCTGGCACAGTTTTTCAAACGTTTCCGTTGCACTGTGCCCAAGTCTGAAGCAAAACCTGATAGCACAACGTTGCTCGTAATTGATGTCACTTATTTTTAAAACGCACTGAAAAAAACCTTGCTCACAAAAAAAGTCACTACGGCCAGTGCAACAACTCTAGCATTTTCAAATTTGCACTGGACTTGTATCAGATGTTTATTTGCCCTACCACGCATGCCCCCCGTCTCCAGGGTTGCCAGATCGAACACTAGAAAATCAGTCTCATTACTTAATTTACACACCTCGTATAATAGTAAAGTATGGAAATAACTTAGGAAATATACTTACTACAAAAAATTTCAGTTAGAATTATTTACAAACTGTAGTTTAACCTGTGACATACCATCCACCAAGTGTTATGTGGACATTGGATGGATCAAGGTTTATAAAAAGCTAGGAGAGTGGATGGGAAAAACCGTGTCTTAATCTGTATATACTCGTAGTTTTGGAAATTCTAGGAGATTGTTATAACATAGGGATAGATTGTTGGTGTCTGTTCTAAAAATTGATAGATAATTTATGTTTTTTTAATATGTATCATTTCCAATATATTTCCTTTTTTCATTATTATTATTATTATTGTTGATGGAGAGAATTTTAGTGTTTTTCCATTGTCAAATTCATGTTTGTATTGTATGCAATGTTTCGTTAATGCTGTAGTCATGTCAGTCGGTTTTCTTTTTAGTTTTGTAGTAGTATATATAGGGTGACCAGAGTTATATGCTCCACCGACTATTTTTTTAAACGGCGGGAAATTTCGAAATAATAGAAAACACGTATTTAATCATTTTTAGTCTAGTTTATTTTCAGTGATTGAACCATTTTTTTATACCCCAATTTCCCGAGATACAGCATCCAACTTTTTTTTTCAAATGGAACATTATATTTTTATAGTACTTGAGCGTCTAAAAAAAAAAAAAAAAAAATTAAAATCGGTTAGGTTTTCAAAAGTTATGGTAATTTAAAATATGAAAAACAAATTTCAGTTTAATGTCAAAATTACCTTATTTTTTCTTTAAAGAAGCTCTTCAAACTGGGCACCATCAACGGATAGGCAAGCCAAAGCTCTGGACTCCCACGCTCTGTTTGTAGCAGCACTTAGTGGCAAAGTCAACATCTAGGCAGGCTAGAGTTATTCAGACCGTTCCAATCTTCGGGGACTGAAGCCACGGGATTAACGGTTACTGTACACTTTATTTTTTAGATCTACCCACAAAAAATACCCATTGGGGTTAAGTCCGGAGGTCGAGGTGGCCATTGGATCGGCATGAGTTCCTAACATTTTCGTGGAAATTTCTGTCCAGGTAAGCGGAACAACTCCGCATTATGTGCCGGGCAACCATCTTGTTGAAAATGCATATCTAACCGAGTTTTAGAGGAACATCTTCAAGCAGAACTGGCAAAATGTCTCTTAAAAAAGTTAGATACCTTTCACCAGTTAAGTTCCCTCTGTAGAAGTATGGGCCGATTAGTTGGTTTCCTAAAACTCCACACCAAACCTTTGTAGAAAAACAACCTGATGGCGTGTGGCGAAAGTAACTTGTGGATTTTCTTCTGCCCATATTCTAAAGTTCCAGCGATTAAGAAGGCCATTGTTGGTAAACTTTGATTCATCAGTCCATAAAATTGTGCATTTTTTGGGGGGAGATCTAAGTGAATAGGGGAGATAAAAAGTGAAAAAACCATTTAGTAAAGTGGTAAAGGAAACGCACTTCCGGTCATCCGATTTTTATCAAACTCGGAATTTCAACAACATATTTAATTCTAATTAACATTATTTGGATGAAAGAATTGTCCAATAAACTGAAATAGCACTTTAGATGAAAACCTAACCCCACCCCTCCCCCAAAAGTGCCCTTAAATGAATTATCCCAGAGAAATGTTTCAAATAAAAGTTGTAGTACTTTGTATGTGTAGTTGATACACCATGTATAAAGCAAATCGTCGGAGCATTTTGAGAAAAACGCAAAAAAATAAAAAAAAACAACTAGTAAAGCGGTACGTCCGGTTCAGGAATTTTGACAGATAACGTAATGTCAAATTCCATGGTGATACCTATACGGAATATCAAGTTTCAACTTTCTACAGTTTTTTTTTTGTTTTTGAGCTATGCTGTTCACATACATATACACACACACAGACCATTTTCTAAAAACCACTTTTTTGGACTCAGGGGACCTCAAAACGGACATTTCTGGTGAAAACTCGATATCACAAATTTGACACGATTACAATACTTCCTCGTACTAGGAGTAAGAGAAAGTAAAATATGAATACATGAGGAAAAAAAATTATAAAAAATAAATAAATAAAACAAAGTAACAAAAAGGGAGTAAGTACTGTATAAAATCTTATGTGCTCTACTCTAAGTAATAACCTTACGAGAGTAAGGCATTCAGTACCTCCGTACCACCCTTAGCCAGTCAAAATCAAAAAAATAAGTGCATCACTGTTATATTTTCTGACGTGCTTACCGTCATGAAGTTCCGACCATAAGTAAAGTTTAACCATGATAATAAATGGTTTGAAAAATAATAAGTTTTAATTTTAATTTTTGTACATTAGTGCATACTAAACCAGAATTATGGCAATAGATTGCATAATACATGAGAATCATGAAAATAGAGCGCACACTATAACAGCTCGCATATTTGTCCTAACAAATTATAAATGGTTAAGTACCTATTGCTTCTTACATTTTTTGAAGACAATCTATAGAATAGTAGACAGCATTAAAGAGAACTTCCACTATAAGATACCCACAGGAATGGTATTAATCGACATCGAAAACACATTTGATAAATGTCTTGCTATACTGGATTCCTGTTTTGCTATATTGAATATAAATACCTTCTCTATCCCATTAAATTAGTCTCCTCATATCACGAAAATAGAAAATCCCTAAGTCTATCATTTCCTTACCCTATTCTTGCCCGCAAGGGGTTTCTGTTGCATGCTATTACTTGGGAAGTAGCAACCCAGCTCAACCACCGGGTTACCACCAGCACTCCATGCACTTTGCCAGAACTGTACATAATAAACTTTAAACTACATATATTCTATCCTTTACAGACAAGGACAAACACAGTACACACACTAGGGTCTCCGCCCCTAGTTAATTGGTGTAAGCGAAGGGAGAAGGAAGGGATTAGCTCAGTCGTAGCGCGCTGAACTAGGAACGCGGAGGTTCCGGGGTTGAATCCAGCATACTGGAGTATACGAGCCTCTACAGCTCACTGTCCGATGATGGTCAGTAACGAGAGAACACTGTTCGAAGGCCGGCAGTGTACTGAGAAGGCTCCGGAAGGCACAATAGATCTTACAGATCGCAGTACAATAATCCCCTACAACAATCTGCAATCTACCCCATTCTTGTTGGAGTCCTTCATGATTCTATTCTAGGTCCCAGTCCCAGCTTTGTTTATTACCTTCTTAAACTCCAATTTCAAAACCCGACAATGTTAATTTCGCTCTATATGCTGATAATGTGTCCATACATACCACCTCCTGGAGAATTGATACAATCTCTAACAGTCTTATTATTACACTGATTAAACTCACGAAATACTTAAATACATGGAAAGTACAGATCAACCCCAGAAGCTATTTTATTTACTAAACGTAGACCATATACCACTCAAAATATTATAGTCAATAGTAGTGGACTCGCACAGGGAGAACTCGAGTTCGAGTATAGCTGTGCTACCCTTAGATTTTTTTTTCTTCCTAGGAGCCTCTACAGCTCACTGTCCGGTGATGGTCAGTAACGAGAGAACACTGTTCGGAGGCTGGCAGTGTTCTGAGAAAGCTCCGGGAGGCACAATAGATCTTACAGATCGCAGTACAATAATCCCCTACAACAATCTGCAATCCACCCTATTCTTGTTGGAGTCCTTCATGATTCTATTCTAGGTCCCAGCTTTGTTTATTACCTTCTTAAACTCCAATTTCAAAACCCGACAATGTTAATTTCGCTCTATATGCTGATAATGTGTCCATACATACCACCTCCTGGAGAATTGATATAATCTCTAACAGTCTTATTATTACACTGATTAAACTCACGAAATACTTAAATACATGGAAAGTACAGATCAACCCCAGAAGGTATTTTATTTACTAAACGTAGACCATATATCAGTCTAAATATTATAGTCAATAGTAGTGGACTCGCACACGGAGAACTCGAGTTCGAGTATAGCTGTGCTACCCTTAGATTTTTTTTTTCTTCCTAGGAGCCTCTACAGCTCACTGTCCGGTGATGAATAGTGTTGTCTGTAACGAAAGAACACTGTCCGGAGGCCGGCAGTGCACTGAGAAGGCTCCGGGCGCCAATGACCATAGATGTTGACGCGCCTCAAATTAAAAAAAAAAAATTACAGTCAATACTACTACAAAACCTTGGTCAGGCCGTATAAATTAAATTGGCATTACTCTGGGACCGCAGACTTAACTTTACTACACACATAAAAGACAATAACATCGCTGGTAAGATAGCCATTTCATTTCTTTTTTCACTTCTCCCCCTCCCAACACCAAATTGTCCACTAAAAAACTAATTAATCCTCTACAAAGTTGTAATCCGTCCGAAACTCTCTTTATGCCTATTCACTTTGGAACTTTATATATGTTAAGAGCAACCTATCCAAACTCCAAATTGTTCAAAATAAATTCCATCATTTTTGCTACTGACATGGCCCGGCTACACACTTATATCACATCTTCACGAACTATTGACTAAATTAAAAAAATCGACTAATAAAACTTTTGCTTAACATCACTGTTCACCCAAAACACTCATTGCCGGTTCATAGCCAGCAGATACTAAATTTTCATAAAATCATTAAGTTTTTCTTATTTACCCAAATTGATTGTAATTCAAGGGTGAAAAATTACTTTCGAAAATATAACCTTGTCATAGTAAGAGAAATTAAAAGCAATGATAAATTTAGTGGGAATAAATGAAAGCAGGTAAATTAACTTGTTCAATGTTCAATAATGCTACAGTTGGTATTTGCAGTGAATACGTTATATTAAGTGGTACAAAACAACACCTTCATTGTAGGTAAATTTAATGTAGATTTTAATTAATAACTGACACATTTTTAGCTTATATAATTAGGTATAACAATTGTTTAATTGCGCCTTTATATCAAGCTTATTATAGAACTAGTTAAATATTTATACGTGAAAAAGAATGAGATTGCAATAAGGGGTAAGAATGTTGTAACAAGTGCCAATAATGGTGGTCTTTTTGGTTGTGCAACATTTATAGAGGGTAAAGCAAGTATCTAGCGACCAAATAGTGGCCGCTTGATTGGATGGTGTGTAGACTGGCCGTTGTTGATTGGTTGGTCCAGTCTCTTGTGCGCGTTGGTAATGGGCCGTGTAAGAGCCGACAACAATCAGCGCTAGCTTGGCCGAGCACTACCACATCCATACCACATACCACCCTTCCAATCGATATACTACAATCTAATGCACCGGTCCTCCCCTCCTGACAGGACTAAGGTAAATAGCACACTCCTTATACTTCTTCTTACTACCTTACAAGATTCTTCATCATAATGTCCCTGTATTCTACTACACACAAACTCTCATTTAACCTTGTTCACATTACCTTTCAATTAAATGTTTCCGATTGTGCATGGGACAAGTCAATTGTTACTGGTAGTTTTAACTCAGCTAATCACCTGTTTTGTCCTTTCTTCATTGGATCTTCTATAATTTTGCAATAATTATTGCAACATAATATAAAATCAGAATAAAATATAGAGGGGGTAACAGTACATTATACCTAGGTGCAAGAGATGCACCAGTCTGCAATAAGCCGACATAATGGCACAATAAAACTATCGAATTTTATAACAGTTGAATTTTTCGTGTTGAGACCGAGTCAGTGGTTGGCTAAAAACCGATATTTCGTCCACGTTGTAATGAGCATCTTCAGGGCGGGTACACCTTCAGGGCGGGTACTCCTTCAAAGCGGGTACACCTTCAGGGCGGGTACACCTTAAAAAAGCGGATTCACCTTCAGGGGCCGGGTACACCAGGGCGGATACACCTACAAGGCGGGGTTACCAGCCTTAAAAAAAGGCGGGTAACCTACCCAAGTGGGTACACCTTCAGGCGCGGGTAAACCGTAAAAAAGGGGTACAACTTTAAGGGCGGGTACACCTTCAAAGAGAAAGGCCAATACGGTTTCCTTTTTTTTTTTGGAGGGCTCATGCACGATTTTACTACGGAACCTTCAGCGAGTATTTTGTTATGACGTTGCGCCAGTTGCAATGAGCATCTTCAGGGCGGGTAACCGTCAAAGCGGGTACACCTTCAAAGCGAGCCAGTGTTGGCCTAAAAATCGATATTTCGCCCGCGTACAATGAGCATCTTCAGGGCGGGTACACCTTCAAAGCAAACTATCTCATTCCCTTCAACATACGGGCGCACAGATGCACAAACAAGATGGCAAACAGACGATCTAGGCGAACACCGTCTACAACACCTCAATCAGGTTAAGATCCCTAAGGAATCCTGGCGGGCGCTAGGAAGAGTACATTCCCCTCCACCACTTCATAACTACCCAGGTTCTTAAATCTTTTCTGAGTGGCAGCCTCGCAGTCCGTTTCCTCCATCTCTGCTGCACTGTCACTCTCCAAACCCAGCTACGTCAGGTATCCTCTGAATTGACAATATTCCGAAAGGAAACCCGTAAGAACGCGGAGTTTGTTCTTACTAAGGCTGATACAGACCTCCGGATCTCCGTTGGTTATAATTTCCCAGGCAGATCTTAGCCTGTCGCAGTCCCAGCGAGGGTGTTCCAGAGTTGAGACCTCTTTACCTCCTCCTCCTCCTCCTCCTCCTCCTTCCTAAAAGTTCTTCCAAGAGAAACTGGTTGTTGACCCTACAAAAGGGTTCAGGCCCTAGAAGCGGGGATAAAGTTCATATCTCATTCCCTTCAACATGCCCTCCCTGGCAAGGGTTTACCTTATTGACTTTCAATGTATAACGACCCTGAAAAGGCTCATTGCAACATAGGTGAAACGTCAGTTTTTAGCCATAATCGGAAACTTAAATGTTTTTCATGAAAATTGGTCGCAGAAACCTAAATGACCCTCAATTGTTATACCTGTTATGTTAAAACTGTTTGTGTGTACATGGCAATAAATTCAGTAAATGGACCATTGTTTTCCAGGCTGAGATTTATGTTTGGTTGTAGTTTGGATGAGCGGTATACCTACATAACACTAAAAGGGGTTTATATCTGCTCGGACAGTCAAGTTAAAGATTTTAAGAATATGAAAATTTTTGGGATGGTTTAGAATTTTCACACCCTGAATTTTTTACGACGCAGTATCATACAGATTTAATGCAAAGTCAATCATACCTTCAACATGTTATATGATCTACTGCGCCAGTATACATATAATCACTTGCCTTAGCTGCCAAGGTTAGTAGGTAGGTACTTATCCCTCCCACAATCTCCTCTAAAACAAATATGTAAAATTTGAATTTAAAGAAGAATTTGTCCATTTTATATATAATTATACTATTAAAATTATAAGAAAGTAATAAACAGTAGTATTGATAAATTAGTAGACAATGTGTCCACATTCATTAATTATTGATTTTACTTCAACCATAAACTGATTTGAGCAGCTGTCTTGTACAATCGTTGGGTGTGGGTTAGATTTAATCGCTTTCCAAAACTTGTTCTAGAAAAGTTCTCACTTCTGTCTAAATTCGTTGCGCCCTCTTCCCTCTTACAATCCAATAACTCTTTATCCAACCATTTTCAAATTAAAAATCGTTTAACGAAACAAAAAGCCCTGAGGAAATTGAAACAGATAAAGTATGAAGTTAAAAGAAGAGTTTTCAGATTTCTAATAGAGTAATCCAGTAAAACACAGACTTTATCAAATGGAATGGGATCTTGAAAATGTTAAATAAAGCGCTTAAAACTTATTTAGTTTAAAACGTTGTTCGTGTCCGATTCCATTTGTCATTTAACAGTGCCGTTTTTATAATAAATACACTGGAAGATCAAAACAAAACAAAAAAAAAATTGCACATACCTGATGAAGGGGCAAAAAGCTAAAAAAAATATACAGACACGAAACACTCACATGACTTTTGCGACTAAAAAAGGTAGTAGGGGTTGCACCTCATAAGTGGACATTGTGGGAATCCTCTGTCGCAATCAACTTGTATCGATAGTTAAATTTAACCTCTAAATAAGAGACCGACAAATCCATCAAGGGAACTGAGGCAGGGGTGTTTAGGCCTAGAACCAAACATTCGGAACCCATGGGTATGTTTCCCAGCATGTTCCAGGCGGAAATTCACGCTATTGGAAGGTGCTTTCAGTTTAACCTTGATAGGTGATATCGGGGCCATTAAAACACTGAGCTCTTGTGTTATCAGTTCTTAAAATGGTTTGGGAATGCCC
>JAAEAF010003604.1:0-64655 GCA_011037195.1 Triatoma infestans | reverse complement strand
ATGATGATTTTATATTAAATTATTTACTTGCCTTTTTTTTTTTATATAGAAATTTAAATTATTATTTTGTTAATGCAAAGATGTAGCAAAATTATCTTATGATATCTGTGGATTTAAGGCTGGAAGGGCATTTTATATAAACAATTAGTTTTGTTTAATTTATTAATTATAAATATGTGCAATTTCTAAATTTGCAATATTAATTATTACTGCAATTACAAATTTCAATCAATAATAAAAATATAATACAATCAATTTATTTTTAACGCTTTAAATTTGATCTTCGGAGACAATTCTTGTTTCGGACTTTAATAATGGAAATTTTTACTGTACCAGTTCTTTTGCATTTCTGAAAAAAACCACCAGAATTGGTTCGAGAATACCATATAGATGATTTTATGACCTTTTTATGAATTTTGTTTTTTTTACTGTATAAACCAAGAATTCCATCTTTACTAATTACTTTATGCAATAGTAGTTCACTATTTGATTCGGGTAGCATTCTGTGGGCGAGAAGATTTCGAAAGAGATTCCAACCACCAATAAAGTTCAATACAGGATTGCTTTTTTTCACTTTTCTTAGCCACTTTTGAGGAAATTAATTAATATCGTATCCAATCAGTTAGTTTTGGATATACAAATTTTAAAGCTTTAGAAAAATTAAATTCTACTATCTTCACAGGCATTTACTAAAAAAACACATACACACTCACATTGGCGATTCGAAAAAACATTTTTACTATCATGTAATTGCTGTAAGTGAAAGTATTGAATTTTTACATAAATTAATATTTTGAGAACTCCTGAGCACGAAAATAAAAAACTATTTAGCGTATTATCAATAACTGGGTCTACACATGTTTTTGTTATTAAAATAACTAAAAAAAAAATCTGGAATCTAAAAATAATATTCCATTTAAGTACCACAATGGAATCCAAAACAAAGGTACCGTCCAAATTTATCAACTGGTCAAATGAAAGTGTGACTTTATATGAATGTATATTCATTGTTGCCAGACTTTCTCAAAATTTGTCCAAATAGGAGAATTGCATTTAAGAGAAAGACGTGTTTTCATGAACATAAGATTTTGTTTTTTTAATCGTAAAATTCCTTTTCCTAGCTGTTATATAACTTCCAAATATTGCTGGTATGAGTTCGAAAAAGTGTAAGAAATTGATCTGTAAGTGTATGTTCATAATCTCAGCATAAATTAAAAAACGGAAAATCAAAGGAAGTTCAAACTTGATATTTCGTTCATATTCTATAAGATTTTGATAAAAATCAATCAATCGGAAGTACCTTTTTTTGTTTTTTAAACAAAGCCAGGGCTTTATTGGCGGTCAGCCATTCGGCAGCGAGTAGCCCAGTACAATTTGGCTTTTACTTTAAAATACTCATTATTTTGCAAGTGCCACATAGTTCTCCAAGTGGGCATCAGACATATCTCCATTTTACATATTCATTGGAAAATAACCTTCCAGCCTGTCGTCAATAATTCGGAAATCAATGCGCGACAGATAAATATCGCCAGATTCACATCGGAGCTTGTGACTGCTTGAATTGCATCTCGAGAGTCGACTAACAGCACTATTTGCGCTGGCGGCTCTTTTTTTACTTGTCTCCGTGCTAGGAGGATGGCCCTTATTTCTCTATCCGATGGAAAACCACCGGCATTGAAATCTGCAAATTACAGGGGTAAACTCCAGCTCCCGCACTTGTGCTAGCATCCGTTGTCGACATAGACATGAATTCAGCTAGATGAAGGGTATCTTCCATGTATTGTTTAAAGAACCAGGGCTTTTAATTCATATTCGGCCGCGTTTTCTTTGCGAACGTTGTGGATAAGATGAGACGCGCGGTGGCAGTATGCTTCAGAAAAATGGTAGATTCAGTGTCGGGGACGGATAATCTTTTATCAAATATGCCATGAAATCTGATGGTTATCAAATTCTAATCTAAATCCCGTTATTAATTCTTCCGTCTTAACCGAAAAAATCAGAAGTACCACTTTACTGAATACTTTCTTTTCAAAAACGGCTCCAACGATTTTCATTAAAACTTGATATATTGACTACCCTTATATAGATCTACAACTTTTATTTTTATTTCAACATTTATTCGAAACATTTTCCCCTGGAAAATTCATTTTATAGGGTTTTGGGGGAAAACTTTTTTCTAAAATGCCATTTTCGTACAATATATGATCCTGTCATGTATATAATATTAATAATAATAAAATGTATAGCAAAACTTCCATGTTTGAAGAAAATCGGTGGATCGGTAGTGCATTTTCATGTCCATGTTCACCTGAACGATTTTTTCGATAAAGATACCAACGTGTTTCATTGAACTTGATATACTAATTACACATAGTAAAGATGGTCCTATAATTTTTGTTTGAAACATTTTTTCGAGCAGTAGACTTCAGAAGGGTTTTTTTGGGTAGCTGGGAAGTTTACGCTTCCCCCGTGTGTCGTTTTTAGTTTATGTCCTCCCAGCTAAACATGTAATATAGAAGTCAGTAAAAATTAGTAAACATTCAAAGTTTGAAAGAAATGCTACTATTATTGCTATTATTAGAATAACAACTATATAAATTACTAAGAGAAAGTCATGTGAGTGTTCCACACCAGATTTTTGGAACTACAGAAGTGGCTGGCTTTTTTCTCCACACACTGAGAGTGATGGTCGCTGGTCCCTCCGATTTGCGAATTTGGTCCAATTTGCAAAATGTTTGTTTTTAACGAACAAACAGAATATACATAAATGCAATTTAAAAGCAGTTTCTATTTCCTTTTTATCTCGAAAAGAAAAAGTATATAAATTTCTGTAAACAATTCTTTAAGTATATTATTTTTCTGGCAACACTGAAAGAGAGGGAATCGGTTTTATCAGCCACAGACATTAAAAAGTTCCGGTTATAACCTCTGTTGCAAATTATTTGTCATATTTTTAATAGATGTGTATCTAAAAAAATTTTTTACTTTTTAATTTATTATTTTCATTTGAAAATTTTAAAATTACTTATAGAAAATGTCTTCACCAGCACCTCCGCCAAATGTTTTGGCGACTATGCACCCTTTTAATCATAAAACCGTCTTTTTATTAGATCATACACCATTTTTTCGTACGAGTTGTGAAAGTATAGTTGAATTTGATTTAACAAAGACTAGAGGTCCAGGATTTATTCCACTGGCTCCAATTCATAAATCTCTATGGACATGTTGTGTGGAATCAGCAACTGAATATTGTAGGATCGTATGGGATTTATTTCCAATTGGAAAATTGGTAAGTACTTGTTTAGATTATTATATCAGTCTTAAGGTGTTGGTTAATTTACGATAATGTTACTATTGATTCTTTTCAGATACGATTTATAGCCAGTGATATCACAGCACATAGCTTAAATACATGGAACCAATCTCAACAGAACGTCAGTCATGTACGTATTATACAGATATTATTAAAGCACATTTATTACTTTTCAGTTAGATCTTCCTGTTAGTGACGGTTATCAGAATTTTTTTTTATTCTTTTCTTTCTTAAGGCTGTCACTGATATGTCTAGCAAATGTCGCCTCACAGAAGTTAGAATATTACCCTCAAATTTTGTTTCATAATTCTGTTTTAGATGTAAAATTCTTCCAATCATTTTTTTGCAAAAACATACATATTTCGAAGGTAAATTTGATAAATTTGTTCGGAAGTTTGGCATTATTTTAATAATGCTTGTAATTATAAATCATAATCGAAAGATTTTTTCCTTTCCTAATTCTGAAACTCCAAAGAATTCACAGAAAAGATTTGAAGTATTTAATACAATTTTGCAAGGTTTATTTGTGTAAGCAGACATTTTTCTGCTCTATGCGAAATTAGATTTATTTAAAAAAACCTAACATTCGTCCTAAATTTAAAAACATTTGCAGCACACCCAAGAAGTTAGGTCCATCACTCTCCTAAGGCAGGAAAACATGTTTATATATTTTATTTTATTTTCATTTGTTATATGATTTTATTAAACATAGGTGTTAAATATTAGTAGTAAATACCGCCATTCATATTTAATGACGATTTAACCCAAAATTTGACAGCCCCCTCATTCTATTGAATCTCTGAAGTGATCCTAATGCCAATAAAATTTGTTAATAGTTTGACAACCAATGGTGACAATATTTTGAAGTGGACACTTTAGGGGAGAATTCTCAAATCCCTCTTAGAATTCCTTAAGAGTCTTTCTGACAAAAAAATAGATTAAAAGATCTTTTATTTTGGAGTACATGTATCATATTTATATTGGAGCTACTTTTTGAGACAACTTGATATAAAGTACTGTGAAGGAGAACACTTACAGTCACTTAGATTTGATTAGAACATGGGATGAATCCTCTTCTCCAGGCACTGCAGCCAATTAGAGGCTTCAGTTGGACACAGTTTTTGGATGGTTTCTTTTATTTAACTAAATTTGGAAAAGTTTATTTTATAATTAGCTATTATTCACACTATTTCTTTTTTTTTATTTTATTTAATAAACTATGAATTTCTAATATTGTTTTCCCCCCTACTTTTTTAGCTTTGAATGGCCTTGCACAGGTCGGAGTGCCACCTGCAGCTACTCAAGATAATAGTAAGTTTTCTATATTCCCCGGACTTATTGCTGCAGTCCAGGCAATGTGCGAATGTTCTGAACAGCAACATGAGAAAAGAACGTCTCTTAATGAGAATACTATACAGGTATATTTTCACTTTACTTCTTGTTACTTAAACAGCAGAACCACACTGTAATAGATAACGTCATTGTCAAGTCAAGGACAAATAAAAGTATTGTTGAATACATTTTATATGATAACTGTCACTTCTACAGGTAATATCAGTGTAATTACAATCTCCAGTAGTACAAGATTTCATAGGACTTGCAGGAGTTAAAGGAGCCGATAGGCGGTCGATTCAGTTGCTAGCACGGTGTGACAAGAACTGGAATATTGTGTGACAAATGGTGCTTATATTGAATATCTGTGACTCAGTTCAGGTGTAAAACTGAATTTGCTCTGTGTTGTCACAATGTCTGAAAAACGCAACCTGAAGGTGGGCGAACGCCCGAAACCGGTCGATGACCCAAAATGAAGCAGGCTACCACGGAAAATGTCTCTGATGATCTGTGAATCATTAGATACTTGAAGAGTTAATCTTTCATGGTCACATTGTATTTTTACTTTCTCTTATTACTCTAGGAAGACGAAGTATTGCAATCGTGCCTGATTTTCGAAATTGAGTTTTCCCCGGAAATACATGTATTGGGGTCTCTTGAAACAGAAAAAAATAGAAATTCTTTTAGCGAATGTGTTAACAGAATATCTCAAAAAACGAAAATTTGTAAAAAGCTCCAACTTACAGAATTCCATTTAGGCATTACTACCGTATCAGACACGAAAATGTCGGAAAAACCATCAACAAGAAGTGCGGCTTTCTCATTTTTTCGTGATTTTCTAAAAAACAGTTCCACCTATTTTCTTTAAACTTCGTATACTATCTACGCACATAAATACCTATTACTTTGATTTTGAACTCTGGCTCGAGAAAAATCTATTTTTTGGGTGTCCTGGGGGAACAGTAAGCGTTATGCTTTCCTCTGAAATACCACTCAAGTGTAATATACGTATAGTTTTACCTTCTACGAGTATATAAGAAGATTTGATAATTTCTAAATTTGAAAAAAATCGGTTAACAGTTTGGAACTTGTCTCCCACCACCTATATGTTTATGTTAGTGTAAGTGAGGCAGCGCCGAAGAGAGCTATAGAGTGGGGCGGATGTGACCGGGCTGGGAGAAGCAGTATTGGCCTAGAGCTCGGACTAGTCACGTGGTGCGATGAGTGCCAGGGTAATTCTGCTGTCAAGACGGACGACGAGACGGGACTTCCGGTTGAAGCCTTATTACTGCGTACAAGCGTGAGAAGATTGTTTTCCTTTATTTTTGAGTTTACTTTATGTCTTCATTTTCCTTTCTGTCAATAAAAGAGTGTTATTAATTCGTAACATTTTTGTGTTTTCTCCCTACTACTCCGGCAAGCTCACCAGTGGTGTCAGGTGTGGGTAAGGGTCCTACAATATCCAAAGATACTTGCTCGAAAGAACTAGACGCCTCAGCCACTGCGGCCAATGGTACTTGCAGTCCCGCTGAGATCCTTTTCTCCTGACAGATTCGGCACGCTCGCACGAAGCTTCTAACATCTCTATCCATTCGGAGCCAGAAGAAAGTCGCCCGTATACGTTGTATCGTGCGTTTCGCCCCTGGATGGCCTGACCAGGGCGCGCTGTGACAGAGTTTCATCACCGAGTCTCTTTTGTTCTCGGGCACTAGGACCCTCCAAGTGGATCTATCCCCCTCCTTTTGTTCTAAATACAACAAACCGTCCTCCGCTCTCTTTACCGCGACTTGAATCAGCATCCATGGTATCACGCCAGGTATCACGTTCTTGTGCGAGCCTCCACTCGCTTTCTGGTTCTACATCAGTGATGTTCACTACTCGCGTAGCCCGGCTGAGCGCATCCGCATTACCATGTCTTACTCCGGGTCTGTGCCCGACCATAAGCAAACTCTGCGAGTTTAAGCGATCACCGTGTTAGTCTTGCTGAAGGATCTTTAAGATGCAACATCCACCGTAACACTGAGTGGTTAGTGATTAAGGAGAATCACCGCCCCAAGAGATAACAGCGGAATAGCGAGGTTGCCCACACCACGGCTAATAGCTATCTCTCCGTTGTCGAATATTTTAGCTCGGCCGCAGTCAACTGTCGACTGGCAAACGCTGCCGGTTTTTCGCCAGCCTCGCGTGCTTGTGATAACACCGCACCAATTGCGACGCCCGACGCGTCAATAGCCAGCACGAATGGGTCAGCGAAATTTGGGTAAATTAGCACTGCCTCCGAACAGAGTGTTTCCACAGGGAGCCAAAAGCCGTTTGCTGCTTCGGCTTCCAGACGAATGCCGAGCCCTTCGTCAATAACGATGTAAGGGGCTTAGCCATGTCCGCAAATCCCTTAATAAACCTCCGATAGTATCCGGCAAGCCCCAAAAAGCTTTGCACTTCCCGTGTTGATTTCGGCGCCGGATACTCCTGGATGGCTTTTATCTTGTCTGGGTCTGGGCGCACTCCTTCGGCCGTGACGATATGTACCCTGGGCATTTTTCTAACCATATTTTGAGGTTGGCACTATCTAGAAGGCCGAAAACAAGTTCCAATCGGCGGCAGTGTTCAGAAATCGAGGCACTAAATATAATTACGTCCTCTAAATAGACGAAACACTCCGTTCCATTAATTTCTACCAGCAGTTGGTCCATGAGCCTTTGGAACGAAGCTGGTGCATTGACCAGCCCGAATGCGAGACGTTTATATTCGTAGTGCCCTCCCATGGTAGAGAAGGCAGTTTTCTCGCGGTCGTCCGGGTGTATATGGATCTGATGGTATCCACCAGTCAAATCCAAGGTGGTGAAGTGCTTGCTCTTCCCCAATGCCGCCAACGTCTCCACAATAAGCGGTAAAGGATATGCGTCTGTTCGGGTAATGTGGTTAAGAGCACGAAAGTCGGTGTAAAAGCGGTACTTGACACTACCATCCTGGGTTTTTTTCGGCACTAGCACGACCGGGGCGGACCACGGGCTCTGGGAGGGCTCGATTTCTCCGGATCGCAACATTTCTTGTACCATCTCTGTGACCACCTCCCTCTGGCTATAGGGGACCCTAAAGAGACGTTTCACAATAGGCCCCTCTTCGTATGTTTGAATCCGATGGTAGATGGGTAAGCTACATCCCATCTCGTCTGGTTCATCGAAGAGTTGCTCATACTTCTAAAGTACTGCCAGCAGCTCCTCTTGGTCTAGCAAAGGTAAGTGTCTTAGCTTCTGCCGCATTAGCTGTGTCCTGGCCGCCGCGCCACCCCGATCCCTAACGGAGTATCCTCACCCCGTGCGTCCTGTTGTTTTTATGTTTACCTGACTCACTAGTGCCAGTGTGTCGACTATCCCGAGAGTTTGCCCTTTCCCAATCAGATTAGGTTCCCCCGTCAAGTTGATGGCTCTTATCCAGACTTGGCGCCCTACAGGCTTATTTAAACTCCTAGCCACTCGTATCCCGGTGTTGGGGTTGGGGCACCGACTCAAAAATCACTTCTTCAGCCAGCTTTTCCTTAAACCTCCCTTCAGTCATCTTTTCCGAATAGGTGGGTATCTCCACGCGCCGAGCTGCTTTCACCATGATCGAGGGGTACCTCGCACCTGCAGAGCCAACGTTGCCCTGGTCTTCTGTAATACAACTTGCCCCCTCCTTTCTGGGGTGGTCCCGATCAATTCTTACACTTTTCGCCCGTGCGTCCCTTCACCCACTTCACGATCAATGCTTACACTTTCGCCCGGCACCCACCACCAACTCGGGGAACCGCTATAATCGAGCTAACCATGATCGATTGGTTCTCTAGATATGCGGAAGCAGTGCCGCTAAAGGATCAAACAGCTGAAGAATGCGCCCATGCCTTCGTGGAAAACCTAGTGCTCCGACGTGGGGCGCCTGACCGAGTTCTTACAGACCAAGGGCGAAATTTTACATCGGATATGTTTAAGGCAGCATGTAGGAGCCTTGATATTAAAAAGCTACAAAACATCCGCGTACCACCCGCAGGGAAATGGCCTGGTGGAGCGGCTCCATCGCACCCTGACCCATTCCCTGGCCTGTATTGTTCGGAGGGACGGGAGAGATTGGGACCGCTGGATCCCGTATATATTACCGGCCTATCGAAGTACGTCCCATTCCTCGAAGGGATATACCCCCTATATTCTGGTGCATGGAATGGAGCCCCAACTGCCCCTGGGAATTCGAGCTGAGGTGGGGGACGCGGAAGCCGATCGAGAAGGGTTTATACAGACTTTGCAACAAAACTTGAGTGAGGCGTACCGTAACCCCAAGGTGAAGGATTCGCAAACAAGGGAGGCAAGAGCCAAAACTCATGATAAGGGTAGGAAAGTTCGGAATTTTGAAGTGGCGGATAGAGTATATCAGTACGAGCCGGCGGTACCGTTGGGACATGCTCGTAAATTTAGGCGGCCGTGGACGGGGCCTCATACAGTATTATCCCAAACTTCTCCGGTAAACTATGAAATTGCCCTAGCCTCAGGAGGGAGTAGCGTAGTACATACTAACCGGATGAAGCCTGCCGTACAGGCAACGCCCACTAGGAGACAAGGTCGGGAATCGTACGTGGAGGATGATAGGCTAAGGGCCCGTAGTAGGTCAGAACCAAACGGCAGCGAGGAGGAGCAGCTAGGGGGGCCTAGGGACAACCCCGCGTCAGAATCAGAAGAGGAATCGATCACCTCGACCAGTGAGGGGGAAGGGTCCGGGGATAACACACGAACTAGACTGGAACCAAACCGAAGCCAGGGGAACCCCTCGCGAATCGTATCAGTTACGAAGCCAACCCCAAGCGGAGGAGGCCAGCTAAAGGGGGGGGTTTGTAAACGTCACCAGTGCGGTCACTACCTTTGGGCGAATGGATCAATACCCGACCAAGGCACCGAAAACGGCGCCCTAAGGAATTAGGGTCCTCGCAAAAGAGGTATGTTGAATGTGGTGTTGGTTTTAATGTCGCTATAACTAGCCCTTCCCTAGCAACAGTGAACTAAGACCGAAACCCAACTAGACAGATGGCAGAGAAGCTGACCTTGGCTAGCCGAGTGTCCTGGAAGAATGTCCGCTCAGACAGGGGCCTCAGTCAACGAAAAAAAAAAATCACGGTAGCCAACTACTAATTACTGCACCCAGGACAGATAGTAACCGGCGCCGCTTAGATCAGACGTTGGTGATACGGGAACCATGCCAGCTCAGAGGGCTGAACCTGCAACCCACA
This sequence comes from Triatoma infestans, assembly GCA_011037195.1. Taxonomy (NCBI): domain Eukaryota; kingdom Metazoa; phylum Arthropoda; class Insecta; order Hemiptera; family Reduviidae; genus Triatoma; species Triatoma infestans. Next base: position 54,759 of record JAAEAF010003604.1, on the reverse strand, counting down.
CCACCCTCGCTGTAGCGACACTCCAAGCAGCATGACAGCATCAGCCAAGCTCCAGGAGACCCAAGACGAAGACTAACGGCCAGGAGGGGAATAAGTGGTACTCCAACGAAGCCCCACTTTTTTTTTGAGGGAGGCAGTGTAAGTGGGGCAGCGCTGAAGAGAGCTATAAAGTGGGGCGGATGTGACCGGGCTGGGAGAAGCAGTATTGGCCTAGAGCTCGGACTGGTGCTTGTACGCAGTGGTGCGATAAGTGTCAGGGTAATTCTGCTGTCAAGACGGACGACGATACGGGACTTCCGGTTGAAGCCTTATTACTGCGTACAAGCGTGAGAAGATTGTTTTCCTTTATTTTTGAGTTTACTTTATGTCTTCATTTTCCTTTTTGTCAATAAAAGAGTGTTATTAATTTCGTAATATTTTTGTGTTTTCTCCGGCAAGCTCACATTAGGACATATGATCAAAATTTGAAATTTAAAGAAAATTTGTCATTTTATAAATAACTGTATTACGACTAGCTAGTAAGAGAAATTCATTTGAGTGTTTTAACCCAGATTTTTGTAATAAATATTAATTAAGTATCCATAACTTACTGTTATGTTTTCTTTTTGTACCATTCATTTTGCATCATTTGTTATTGGGAAATCTTTAATTTACAAGATAATGCTATTGAATGCTGGCAGTACCAACGAGTAGGCTTCTGGGCGTCAGTGATCACAAATGTTGACGTGTCTGAGAAAATACATGAATAAAGAACATAAAAAACATAAAAAAAGAAAATACACTAAGAGAAATTCGTGTGTGGACCACACAATAGGTTTTTTTCTCATTTCACGTTATAGGGTGGCCTAAAGGGCGGAGTTCGTATTAGAAAAAGAACGCCCTGAAGCCGAAAACCCTCCTGTTCGCCCATTGCCGTTCATATAAAGTTTGCAGTTCAGCAGGTAACCGTTAGGTTAAATCTTTTTTTTTTGAGATTTTAAACTTTACTATTAAATGTGGATGATTACTATATAATGTGTTCAAAAATACTTTTATTTGACCTTGACGTTTCGGTGACATTACTTACAGTATGAATCGGGGATCTTCCTTTTGCTTATTTTACTTATATTAAGCTCACTTCTTATATTGTCATATTCAGGTTGTAAACAGATGCAGAGTTATTTGTATAACATCCTTTGTCAGTAATGATATAAGCAGAATTATTGAAGACCGATTGCAACAAGATATAATTCGTGGAAACAAAATAGCTGTCGCTTCGGACTTGTAATGCTATTAATTATTTTATGCTTTTCAATTTTTTTTTTTTTTTTTAACCAATATTTCTCTACCTTACTTAACCGAATCGTTTTCATTATTTCAGGCTTATCCCAGTTGATGCTTGTGAACTTGTTGTTTTAAATGTTCATTCTAACGGTTGTACCATGGAAGATATCCCTAAACACAAGGTTATAATTAATATGGTTAAAATGATTTTTTTTTCTAAAGCATAATTTTATAGATTGTAATTGTAGTGGTTTGTTTGCCATGCATTATCCAGGTTTCCACTATTCTTGAATCAGAAACATATCACGTGAAGGCTTCTGGTGGACTGGCTAACAAATTATCCAGCTTGATTTTAGCCCATTATAATCTGGCTAGTACGACCGTAACCGGAATACCAATGAAAGAAGAACAAAATGCAAGTTCCTCTGCAAATTATGATGTTGAAATTTATCACCCAGCAGAAGCGCATGATGCACTCTTTAGAGGTAATGAAATTTATTTTTATATAATATTAATTACTTCCTAATGATGACATGCAAGATGCCCCCTGTTGATAGGTATAGTAGTTTTTTTTTCAAAAACGATTAAATATTTGATTGTTTCATATGAAGTGACTGGTTTCAATTTTTGATGAATTTTGGATCTGGAGTACTAAATAATCATAATAATAATAATAATAATAAAAACTTATTAAATTAGGATTAAACGGATAGCAAAAACGTTTTATACCTAAGTAGTATGTTTTCATTTAATGTAGAATACTAAGTCAAATTCTAAAATAGACCAGTGGAGAAGAGCAGATTCGCGTTATTTTTCATTAATTTGGTACTTTTACCGCTGGCTGTTAGTAAAAGTATAAGCTACTAGTCGAATCAAACCCCTCCGTCAAATTGACTGAGAACTCAACTAATTATGTCACGAGTCAGTATGTTGTAAAATAGATGTTTTGTTCGGTCATAAAAAAATCTTTTTAAATTTTCACCGACATTTCAACAAATTTATTGCCTTCTTCAGGGTAAAAATTTCTTGTTAGCATTTCTTAAAAACTATAGTTTAACTTGTGATATACCGTCACCAAGTGTTATTAGTATTTCTTAGAAACTATAGTTTAACTTGTGATATACCATCACCAAGTGTTGATGCAGAAAGCAATAAATTTGCCGAAACGTCTGTGAAGATTTAAAGAGTTTTTTTTATGACCGAACCTCAACATCTGTTTTACAACATTGAATACAGCGGTCGTAACGAACACCAAAACGAGTCAGTATGTTATGTTAGTTTCATATTTTTAGACGATTCTATGAAGTTGCGACTTCAAGTTCTCTTGTAAAGTGCACTAATATTAGTAAAATATACGATTCAACCAACTTAATATTACTTAAGTATATTAAATACTTGCTAAAATTCCAAGCTTAAAGAATATTGATCAACCGGACTTCACAGTCGTTATTAGTTTCATAGTCAGTAATCGTAAACTGTGTAGAAAATGAGTAAACAGAAGATTATAGAAGTCGAGCGAAGAGCGGTGATGCAGCGTTGGCGAGTTAAAGCTCTTACTTATTCTAATGATCGTTTATCTGGTTATCTAGCTTTAGAAAACTTGTGGCCTGAAAAGTTCCTCTTTATGTGATTCATTGTTATTTTATGAATAAATATAGATGGTAATGGGTACATTTCTTAGTTTTTAGGGAATAGGAAAATATCTACTATGGCACTTGTTCGGAAGCGCTTCTGTCAGCCTCCAGCAAAACCTGTAACAGAAGTATCAAGTTTACCTTAACTCACAGATTCTTCCCAATCTTCCCAAAGAATTATTGGAACTGTTTCCAAAAGCATTTCGAAAAAACTCTGAAACTAATAACGACTGTGAAGTCCGGTTGATCAATCTTCTTTGAACTTGGAATTTTAGCAAGTATTTAATGTACTTAATAATATTAAGTTGGTATATTGTACTAATATCAGTGCACTTTACAAAGAAGCTTAAAGTTGCAGCCCCACAGGACCATCTAAAAATATATTTTACTAAAAAAATATTCCAAATAAAAATGACAGGTTACACTATATTGGAGAAACACTGTGGGGCTGAGGGGGGCTGAGGGACTCTAAGATTTTCTTGGAGGGCCCCTCAAAGTCTCGCACAACCAATCTCCTCTGCAGAACAATAGTAGAGCTAAGGAGAATTACTGCCCTAGTTACAGGGTATTGGCTTTTAAGAGCATCTACATAAGTATGAGTTTCTCTGCAGATCCACTCTGAGGAAATGCGCCCGAAAGGACAAGACACCCCTTCACCTTCTTGGAGAGTGCATGCATTATATTATGCGTCGCAGACGATTCTGAAATTTGGCGTGTCCACAACCCGGTGTCGAATTCCCGGATCAGAAATCTCACGCGCCTCAGCCCTGATGTTTTTTTAATAATACAGGGCTGGTGTGAGGTTTCCTACGAGGTGCACTATGGGCCTGTGTGGCCTAAGTGCTGTATTTCCCTGTGGAAGCCCCAAGTCTAGATTAGATTAAAAGGTCACGGCCTTATGTGTATGTCTTGTTAGGAAATATGAATTTTAGCAACATTGTTGGAGCCATACAAAATGGATCCGATGAGAAATTCGTTTTTTTCCAGGACAGCAAGGAAGAAACCGTTTGTAAATAAAAAAAACACGGGATCCAAAATACAAGTCAATTTAAGGAGAAAGTAATTGAAGAATGGTAATTGAAAAACTTTACAGTTTCCATCAGATTGTAAAATGTTCATTTTAGTTTCGTCTGTAAATAAAACGTTTTTCCAGAAATCAAACTGATGATTTCTGTAAGTATAAGCGAATTGAAACCGTGTTTTTTTATTTACAAACGGTTTCTTGCTTGCTGTCCTGGAAAAAAACAAATTTCTTTTGAGGGCTCTACAAACAGTCACAGGATTAATATTCCATCCCAACCTAAAACTCATCTCCACAGCTAAGCTTAGGGCACTTATTTCAGGATTTTCTTTCACTTTTCTTACTAGGAATCGTTCATCATGATCGCTGAGCAACCTTCTACTTTAATTTCTTGCCTTATTTTCAATTCTGTTTTCATTTCTGTACCGGTTAATGATACTTTGTACTGTAGCATGGCGTTTATTTATTAATTTTCCAATTTCACGCAAACTTTTTCCTCTTTTTCAATTTTCAATTATGATTTTACGAATTTCACTACTCGTGTCTTTTACCTCTTCCCGTTTTCACTTTTTAATTTAAATTAGACCCACCAAAAATGATAGAAAACATTAAACTGAATGTAATTTGACCAATGAATACCTTTGGAGATGAAGTAGTAAACAATTATTAGAGAATGAATGAGTATATGTAGTGTGTATGAATAGTGTGTAGGTTGGTACTTTGTTTTTCATATTTATATTATTCTAATAAATTCCTTTAGATAAAGCAAATGTTACTGTTTTATAGCAAGCAGTTAATTGTGCCAAATATATTTCATATAAAATTGGTAAAAAATAAAGTACATGTACTTACACATTATGCACATATGTACATTATGACTACTGTATGAATATGACTGTCATTAACTGTATATGTATTATAATTTTATCTATTTATTTAGTTTATTTCTAAAAAAAATGTATTTGACAATTTTTATTTCAAGTTTATATTTGTTTTTTGTTTTTTCCTGATTTGTATTATAACCTTTGTTCTAACCTGAAGAAGGCAATAAATTTGCCGAAACGTCGGTGAAAATTTGAAAAGGTTTTTTTTATTGTGAGCGAACCTTAACATCCATTTTACAATAATTCTAAATATTTAAATTTAAGGTTGTGGAGTGGACATTATGAGCTTAATGACAACGAAAGAAGGCTTTGATTATTCTACTATAACATTAAAATGGTGTACACCTCGAGGACTTTCAAATAATGAATTGTACATATGTTCTTCTGTCCACAGAATAACACCAGTTGATATAAATAGGTAATTTTTTTTTTTTTTACTGTTCATTTTAAAGATTTATTATAAATCTTGCATTATAAATACACAACAATGCGACACAAGATTTCGTACACAAGATTAATGAATATTATTAACCCTTTGCACTCGAAGAATGTTATGACTTGATATATCAGTAACTCGAAGCAATATTCAAGATATTATGAATAAATTAAAATATAGTTTTCCAATCGTCAGGCCTTAAAATTACAATGAGATATTTATACGGCAAAGGTCACAGGCGTTTTTAAAGAAAAGAGAATTCTTTGTTGCTCTACATTTTGGGTAACATTGCTGCCCTTTTTCAGGAGCTCTGCAAAATTTATTTGGAAAAAAGGTACATTATTGTACAGTATTGTAGTGAAGAAAAAGTTGCATAGATTTAAAACAAAAGAAGTTTATTTAGCAAATTAAGAAATATTTCTTTAATTGAAATTTTTCTTTTATTTGTTATAAATCTATGCACTTTTTCTTCACTGCAATACTGTACCTTTTCTCCAATAAATTTTGCTGAGCTCCTGAAATTCTTTTTTATTTAAAAACTCCTCTGGCTATTGCCGTATAAACATCTCATTAAAATAAAGATAATTTCCAATAAACTTTCTAATAACTATATTAATCGACTAATGTTAGTTTTACCATTAGTAAGTAAGCGTAATGGAATACTTTGAGGATTCCTCTGCTTTTCCGGTGATGTATTAAATTGTAGCAATAATTTCCACATTTAGCAGCTTCTTTGCATCGATTCTTATCATACTTATAAGACTCCATATATAGTGAAAAGAGAGTGGTTAGAAAACCAAATTCATTGTGATTTAAATAGAAATCTTGTATGGCGCCTTTATGGTGTGCGTTAATAATATTGTATGATATTGTATAATATTGTAAAGTTTTAACAGTCTTTAAAAATTTTGTGGAAGGAGTATATGTATGGGGTAGTGTGTAACTGAATTCAGGAATTGCAGTTCACAAATCATAGGTATGCTGGTTACAATACTAGTTTGATAATACTAACTTGAAACCATTCATTACAGTTGTAGTATTTGTCTATGAGTCTGTTCTTATCGTCCTAATTGAGTTTACCGGCATATATTTTTTTTTTACCGGCTCTCGCCTTACCATATATTTGTACTTAAAAATTGTCTCTACCTTGTAAAGTTAGAGGCATTTAGTTTAGTAGTTAATTTTAGTTAAGATATTTTAATTTAAAGTATTTTTGGGTATGTGTATGTATTTTTTTCATATCACTGCATTTGTTTAATTTTATCTATTATTCAATTTTATTTAATATCAATAAAAGGTATTCCATTTGATTGATCTTTAAAGTGCTTAACTATATTTTTGTGTCAATCCCTACTAAAACGAGAGTTATATAAGAACAGTATAAGAACTTGCAATAAACTTGAATATAAATTATACGATCTGTTAAAAGGGTTAAGTTGTTGGCTATCTCAAGTATGTGGTCATAGGAAAACTTGATAAATCTTCAACACACCTATTTTCATAAGACTGGAGGAAACTCTCCCTAAATAGTGGCGTGTAGAAAGAATCTTTACTACCCTAGATTTTTATATGATCGAAACCTAATAACCACACCTATATTCTGAATATGTTTCAACAATATTTTCTTATCACAGTCGACCATCCTTATGCCTAATCAACTTCCTTCTTGGAGGTCGATCAGTTATGCTGGAAGTATCAAGAAGAGGTGGTGCTAAAGCCCTTTCTCATTTGCTTGCCGCACGTGGTGGTCAAATTTATATGCATAGTTTAACGATTGGACGATCACCTCTCGAAGATCCCCCATCAATCAGCGAAGGTGCTGGTGGTAGAGTAACTGATTATAGAATTACGGTAATCGACTTTCTTTTCTTTTTTATTCAACTTCTAACATAGTAATATGAATAGTATTGTAATGTTATCTATTCTTTAGGATTTCGGCACATTTATGCAACAAAACAAGTTATTTCCATTAAAATCTGGAAAAGTTCAAGGAACGACATTTAAACGAACCAGAGCTAGATTAGAACGCCACACTAAATTTTGGCCCATGACAATATCTTCTACAACGATTTTTAATTACAAACAGGTTCTTTTTTTACTTTTTTATTTAAATCTAAACAATTAGTCTTGAACAATTTTAATATATGCAATAGTTGTTTAAAGAAAACTAAATCTAATTTGGGAATTCAGTATTTAGAGCCAATTTTAACATTGATGCTTCAACCGGAACTTAGAGATTCTGATGTAATACAATGCAAACAATGTATCTATTCTTTAGTTGGAAATGAAGCTAAACATGAGCCCTTGACATCAACTGGGCAAAGAAGCAAAGGTCCTAAAAGGTAATCATCTATTTTTTTTACAAATAAAAAAAATGACAATTTTTGAAAGATTAAATTCGATTAATAATGGCGATTTATCATCAAAAACAATAACAACAAAAAAAAGTTTCCTAAAAACTAAGATTAATTTTTGAAATCTGTTTTAGGGAGGAGCAGTATAAGCAGATGTGGACGGAATTAGAAGCATTTCTACGTGCACACTGTATTACCGATAAACATATTAATATACTGAATTGCTTGTTAGAAGTGAGGTCTAGAGATCTTTCATCAGATGGTGACAAGGTAGAACTTGATCAGGCTTTGAGAGAATTAGATCAGTAAGTAATGATATTATTTACTCCATTGGTGTTCAGTTTTCAAATCAAAATTGAATTTTTTTTTTTAATTATCTTGAATTGCAATTAAAATTGATGTTTTTATTTTAAAAAGATCCCTTTGCGTAAAGGTGATAGAGCTTCTTGTGCCACTCTGCCTTAAACCCACAGCTCTAAATTAATTTGTAGATTTAAATATAATTTTTGGTTCTTAAAAATAGTAATTTCTGAAAAAAGTTTTACAGGGGTATTATTTTTTATTAGTTTTTCAATATTTATTCATATATTTTTTTTTTCAGATAACTATATACAATATAACGAAATAGATAATTATAACTATAATTTCTATCTATAAACTATATAGCTAACTATAAACCATGGCTAAATATTAATTTTTTTTTTTAAGACCGAAACTCAGAATCGATTTTCTGAGATATATACATTAAGGGTTGAGAATTCTAGTTGAAAAAAAAAACGTGTATAAACGCAATATCGTACGTTTCGATGATTTTTCGATCTTGAAATGTTTTGTTCATTTACTTAACACAATAAATACTCAATAATTTTTTTTTTTGTAATCAGAATCTTTAAAGTATCTTTTTCATGGTAAAAACTTAGATTAGAAAATCTAACACGATCGCTTCTACAGTGGTAAGAGAAAGTAACAAGGCGTAAGAATTTATTATTAAATGAAAAATTTGAGACCATTCGATAATTTTTCTTGAACCCTGCAAAGTTGAGGTGTGGTATTGTTGTACTGGGTTTGATTTCCGGTCTGGAGCTTCGGACTTATTTTATTTTAACAAACGTTGGACGTAAAGTCCGCCTGAAAGAAATAGGCACTGCTTTACTTTTTAGTATAATATATACCGGGTGTAACAGCAACCTCTGGCAATACTTCGGGATATGGTTTTTCACTTCATTTGGGACAAAAAATTTCTAATAAACCATAGTCGATTCGTTCGCCTTCAAAAGTTAAGTTATTCTTCAGTTTGTGAAATTTTCAATTTTCTTACTTTTTCTCATAAAATTGATTATATCTCTAAACGTTTTTCACATAAATCATATTCAATTACACCTTTGGAAAGAGCATTAAATTTCCTATAAGAAACAGAAGTTTTATTTTAATAGAATTAATTATAAGGTTTTTCAGATACTTTAAACTCAACTCTACAGCGCTTCGACTGTTAAAACAACTTTTCAATAGTATTTTCTTATAAATTTCTTTAAGGCTAGCGTATGGCCCGGTTACAGAAAAAATATCTACATTTCACCAGCTTTCCAACGATAATAATATCATGGGGTTTCTTTCTTATTTTGTTAAAGAAAATGCGAAATAAATGTAAAAAACAACAAAATGAAAACTGAGAACTGTTACAAAAATATCCTAAGATTAATTAATAATCCTGGAATGAACTTTGGAATTGTAATCTCACGAAAGAAATCCGTCTAATTCTAATAAACAGAAACATCTAGTCGTGATTTAGCTGGTCATACATTCAAAATGCCACAGTTCTCTGTCATAGAATACCGAGATATGGTTTTTATTTATGGGTTTTGTAACGGCAGCGCGTCGGAAGCTGCAGCTGAGTATGCTCGCCGTTGGCCTAACAGGAAACCATACAAGCAGCGTCAAAGACTAGGGGAAACCGGTTCTGTGAGAATAAACTACCGAGGAAACTTTGATCGTTCTGACGAAAATTGACTTCTTGGTGACCACCTGACTCTACCAAAACGACCTATCCATCTTCCTACATAATGTTCACTCATCCAGTATCTTACAACTCCTGAATTATGCGCAGGTCAACCGTCCATTTGAAACAGGTACTAAGCCTTGTTGCTAATGGAATGTCTTCTAATGCAGCTGGCAGATCGTTAACCAGCATGTCATGAAAAGATATCGCATTAAACCGATTATCAATGATAATCGGCGGAAGAACGTGTCGACCTATGATTCCCAGCCAAACATAAATCTTAAATTGGTACTGGAAGCCGGTTGATCTGGATGCACGGGGATTCTCTTCACTCCAATAGTGCATTTGCGGGTGTTTAAAGAACCATTTCCAGTAAACGTCACTTCATCGGTCCACAAACTGTTTTGGGGGAAACGACGATTCTGGGCTGTTTGTTGTAGCAGCCAAGTACAGAATTGAGTACGACAGGCGTAATCACGTTCTAGCAAATGCTGTACTTGCTGCACGTGATACGGATATCTACCATCCCGTCGAAGATATCTGTGCACCGTTTGAAGTGACAAACCTAGCGACAATGCCACTCTGCGTGTGCTAAGGGTAGAATCGTCGTCAAACACACTTAAGTTGCGTTGACCTGAATTTTCGTCAGAACGATCAAAGTTTCCTCGGTAGTTTATTCTTACAGAACGGTTTCCTTTAGTCTTGGATACGCTGGTTGTATGGTTTCCTGTTAGGCCAACGGCGAGCATACTCAGCTGCAGCTTCCGAAGCGCTGCCGTTACAAGACCCATAAATAAAAACCATATCTCGGTATTTTATGTCAGAGAACTGTGGCATTTTGAATGTATGACCAGCTAAATCACGGCTAGATGTTTTTATTTATTAGAATAAGACGGATTTCTTTCGTGAGATTACAATTCCAAAGTTCATTCCTAGGATTATTAATTAATCTTAGGATATTTTTATAACAGTTCTCAATTTGAATTTTGTTGTTTTTTTACGTTTACTTCCCATTTTCTTTAACAAAACAAGAAAGAAACCCCATGATATTTATCATCGTTGGAAAGCTGGTGAAATGTAGATATTTTTTCTGTAACCGGACCATACGCTGGCCTTAAAGAAATTTATAAGAAAATACTATTGAAAAATTGTTTTTAACAGTCGAAGCGCTGTAGGGTTGAGTTTAAAGTCACTGAAAAACCTTATAATTAATTAAATTAAAATAAAACTTCTGTTTCTTATAGGAAATTTAATGCTCTTTCCAAAGGTGTAATTGAATATGATTTATGTAAAAAACTTTTTGAGATATAATCAATTTTATGAGAAAAAGTAGGAAAATTGAAAATTTTCCAAAATGACGAATAACTTATGAAGGTGAACGAATCGGACCATGGTTTATTAGAAAATTTTTATTCCAAATGAAGTGAAAAACCATATCCCGAAGTATTGCCAGAGGTTGCTGTTACACCCGGTATATATATATTTTTTTTTAATGCGATTGCAATAAATGTGATTCTTGGTTTCTTTCTTCACTTCCAAAATAAGTATTAGGCTATCGAATCAAAAGATATCACTTTTTTTTATTTTTATTTTTTATTTTTAGTGATTCAATTTTAAGTCCAAATTAAAGATAGGTACTAAGTCCAAATAACAAATCTTTAAGAGTTTGGTTATATATAGTTACATAAATAAATGAAAGAGAATTAAAAAAAAAAAACACAAAAAATCGCATGCAAAGAGAGAGACCAAAAAATTATGGTTACCACCTATAAAAAAAGTAAATATATAAATAAATAAATGGACGCAACATCTATAATTTGCGTCACAAATATTTCAAATAATTATTCATATATTCAATTATTCGTAACTATATGGCTTTTACAATAAAATAAAACAATATTTATTCAAATCACTATTTCCATCGGGACATACAACATTTATAGAGAGCCATTTCTAGGTTTGAATATTTAACAAAATACTGTAATCCTAGTGGCAAATAACAAGGACAGATAAAAATTATGTGATATAAGTCTTCTTTTGTATTGTAGTTACAAATGGTTCAATTACTTTGAGGATCTATTGTATATACTATTGAGCTATATGTGTTTTTTTATATAATGCTTGTGGTTGCACTAAAAATCGAATATAACCAAATTTGTTAATTTTTTTTGGAGATAATTCTGAATTTATTCCGAATAATTATATATTAACGTAATAATGAGAGCTAAAAGTTGACAATGTTAGATTCTCTAGAGTCTTATTTTTTTAAATAATATTTATTTAAAACATTTACTTTATTTGTTACTGTTCTTTACATTAACAGTTTAATCCATTTCAATTTACTTTAATAAATCAATTAATTGCTTTGTTCAGTTATTTACCAAAGCTAATTCGTGTAATTTTCTATAACATATTCTATGATATCTTGAACGTTCATTTCTAAAATCTTTACTATTTTTAAATAGAAATAAAACCTTTAATTTTTCTAAAATAATTGTCAGTTTTAATATATATAACGATATCGTTTGTTTTTATATTACTTACTTAATTATAAGTTAAAACTAACTTTATTACTATTATTTTCAGATTAAGTTCAGAACGTGCTAGTGTTATTAGAGCAACAACAGATTCTCCATTATCACCAGATGCTGCGGTTCCAGTTGTAAGAAAAACTGTGCTCGAATTATGGTTAGAAAAATTCGCTCCAAAAAATACTAGACCTGAATTTGTAGGTTTATCAAGTGCACAGATAACGCCAAATGGCAAAATGAAATTTAAATTATATGCAAATTTAAATAGAACCAAATCATTTGCCAGACCGAGGAAAGATACAGAGTTTTCATAGTCATTTTTACCTTTTTTATTTCAAAATTTATTTATTTTAAAATGCTGCGACATATTTTGGAAAAATATATTTTCCATTATTGTCTGAAAAAGATTCCCATATATGGTGGATGAAATAAGTGTAGGTAATGTACTATTTTTGCCATAAGTATTTAATTACAATAATATAAGATCAATCAGATTTTTAGAAAAAAAATAATAGTAATAACACTAATGCATAGAGAAGTATAGAAGCAAAAAGTACAAAATGAAAGAAAAACTAATATGAAAATGTATCCAAAGACGCGCTACTAGCAGTTTCAAAAGCAGTAAGGGGAGAGAGGCGTCTAATTTAGCCAACTTATCAACTTCCTATGATCTCCTCGAATCCACCAGAGTGTGAGGATATTCTTGGAGGTAGATAGTTCCTCCAATTTTCTATAACATTTTATTCAATTTATAGGAAGTTAGGATACATAAATTTAATCCCTACAATGCAGCCTGACTCTCCATGTAAATACAAGCATCTTATGAATTTGATTTAGGATTGGTTCCATTCAGAAAGAGACATCACCAATAATCTGTCTCAAAATATAGACATCAGTTCAATATTTCCTATCCACATTAAAGTAGTCCTTATATAACACTCAAGGCAATTGTAATCATTAGGCTTCCGTGACCATTGTCATTTAAAACACTTAAGATTGGCGGGTTCAGTTTAGTAGTTTGCTATATTTCGCCCTTGATGCAATATGGGCGAAACGTCGTTTTATTACAAACCACGTTTGTGACGTAGTGTTGCGTGAGACATAAATATTTGGCATCCAAGTTGAATGCCAGGCTCATCCAAACATCTCTGGTTTATAAGCTAATTTTTAGAAAGTTTAAATTATATCTTCTGTAAAATATTTTGGCTTCTCTCCATATTTGTATATGTATTGAAGGGTTTTTCCAAAATGGGGTGAATTTGACATATTTATGTAAAAAAAACAAAAAAAAAAACGAGACAATCGTTACACTCTAAAAAATGGAATGCATTATCTACTGATTTTTTATTTTTAAAAAACATCCAAACACTTTCAGTAATTACTTCCCTGGTTAATTAAAATTCACCTTTATTAAAATTGCATTCATCTTTTTTGAGAAGCAAGAAAAGTACATTTGCTTTTACTACGTTGATTCATCGTAATTTTACGCATATTTGCTTGGTATGATTTCTGCTACAGTTTACTTTGATGATTTTTCATGATATCAACTTCGGAAGCGAGGAAAGTACATAATGATGGGTATGATGTTATAAATTGTACCTAAAAACACCACCTACATTCTATCCTTAACCTGCTCAGATTGTTATCGAGTATGAAAGTCCAAAACTAGGCTAAAATAAGCCACTCCCAAAATTATAAGATTTCAACTCGTTAAGTAAAAATTTACGAATTTATCTGTTCGGGGAAATTTATATCCGATTAGTCACTTTCTTTTTAAATTTTAATTTCTTTGTTTAATTATTCATTAAAATACATTAAAATTGTGTAAGTACTGTATCATAATATATATATATTTATGTAAATTAAATAAATTTTTTTATTTTTTTAAATTTGTTTTAATCTTTTAGAAAACCAAAAAATCTTCCTTCAGCTGTAATTCTCACAGTTCTTATTGACAGATTATCTTATAGCTAAATGGACTTTTTCTTGAATATTTGGTTGAGTTTTTTATATAAGTTTAAAAGAAAAATTATTGGAGCGTTTTCGAGAATATCGCCAAAATGAACAACAACAGAAAATTCGCATTACCTCTCAATCCATTTCCTTCAGTTTTGGAATGTTTACTACCCATATAATGGTCACACTCTACATAACATAACGGCAAGGCAAAACAACTTTTTGGAGGTGTGTGCACATCCAACATCAAAAGTTGGAAAAAGCCCTATATATATGGCCACTAAATTTGAAATTTGGATTTTTGCCTGTGTCTTTGCTTCAGGTGAGCTTATCAAAAAACAATTTAAACGAACTTAAAATAATATTTGCAAAATAAAAATTATTAATCCATAAACAAGTACCTCTGTAAATGATTGAAACATTTTTTTTAACACTCTTCTGTACCTGTGGTGCTGTATGAATAAAGTATATCTATTGTTTGAACTTTGGTCATTTTTATTGATTTTTGTTAACAACTATGGCAAAATGTAACGTTTTATAACATGCAGCAGTAATAGTACACACGCACAGTGCATGAAATGTAAGTTATTGTTTCATTTAGACCGGACAGTGTTAGTCTATCTATTGTCGACTTGTCAACTCCTTAAGAATTAAAGCCATGGATGTGTATGAATTGTAATAAGGAATTAAGTAATACAAGTACTGATTTTACACCTGCATCACCTATTACTACAAAGGCAATAAAACAAAAAGAAATTTCATCTTTAAATGACGTAATTAATGTTATATAAACGAATACTATTGCTTTAAAAACGTTTATTGCAAATCAAAAATCTCAGAATGCTGACATAATTAAATCTCTAGGTGAATGTCATGGTTGTATTAAAAGATGCTTAGAATCTATCTACTCGATACATTAGAATCTAAAGTAGGTAATGTTACTTCTAAAGTGCAAAAGGAGTTGGACGATGAAGGTGGAAATTTCAAAGATTTAAATGCACTCTCAGAAAGTCCAGGCTAGAAATGAAAGGGAAAGATTTAATGTGGTGATTTTTGGTATTAAGAATGGTAAATGGGAGGATATATTTAATGAATTGTTAGAAATTTTAGATGTATTGGAGGTAGATATAAGTAGACATGATATAAAAGATATATGGAAAGGTAACAGAGATAATATGAAAGCTCCTGTTATCGTAAAACTAAATTCCATTCTTGCTAGAAATGAAATTCTTAAAAATAAAAAAAATTAGCAAAAAGTGATAAGTTTGCTCACATAACAATTTAGGAAGACCTATCTAAGGAGGTTAGAATGATTAGGAGAGGATTACTTGAACATCTATTGAATCTCAGAGAGAAGGGAGTAATACCATTTACGAAATAAGACGGTCTAATAGTGAATGGAAAGAAGTATTCGCTCCAGGAATTAGAAGATAGAGACCTCACTGGACTTAAGGGGCCTCGAAACGAAGAAGATTCTCAAGAAAATCATGATGAGGGTTTGGGGAAAAGAGATCAGGTAGGAAGGGAAAAATCAAAGAAAGTTAAAAATTGGAAAAGCGGGGAAAAGGAGTAGGAACAGCAGTGTGGAAAGATATCTCGACTGGAGGGATTTAGATAAGGCCAGTGTGAGTGAAACAAGCTCGGGTAAGGTGCAAGACTTAAGTGATCAGATAGGTAAAAGGGGAAAGGAAAGTGAAACTAGGGAAGATAAGGAAACGAACAATATAGAGAAGAGTAAATAGCAATTAGTGAATCCAAACGAAACTGACAAAAATAAAGGAAGAAGACCAACAGTAAAGAATAACAGTAAGGAAAATAAAATCTCTAATCATATTTGCGTAGGTCCATTAAGTACAAGAACTCTTCTTGGCGATCATCGCTTATTGGAATTAGAAATGGTGCTGGAAGGAGTAAAATGGAACATTAGAGGACTTTGTGAGATTAGAAGTTACCCATCAGTAGGTGAAATGAAGAACGGTTGTCTCCTCTTGCATTCAGCAGTAGTAAGCTGGGTGGGTTTTATTGTTTAGGAAAATCACAAGAGTGGATTGCAGAATTTAGGGGTATTTCAGAGAGAATAGCTACTTTAAAAATTAAAATTAGAAATAGGAAGTGTTTTGTCGTCCCAGCGCATGCGCCGACCTCAGTAAGCAGCGATCGGGAAATGGAAGACTTTTATGAAGCGTTGCAACAAGAGCTTGCTCAAGGCAATAGAGAGGAGCTGACGATTATTATAGGAGATTTCAATGCCAAGGTTGGGAGAAGGGAGCAGGGAGAAGAAAATGTATTAGGGCATTTCGGCATAGGCAAAAGAAATGAATGAGGATACTTCCTTTTATGCGCTTAGTAATCAATTGAAAGTGAAGAATACATTTAGTGTTGGAGAATTAGAATAGAAATGGACGTGGAAATCGCCTGCCGGAGAAGTTCATGAAATTAAGCTTGATTTTATATTAGCAAAGCAAGAGTACCTCTTCAAGGAAATAAAAGTTGTTCAGAATTTCAAGTTTGATAGCGATTACAGACTATTATTGGCTGCTATGAATATACCAAGAAGATCCTTCTTTGTTAAAAAGAGAAAGAGACATCTGTTAATGCCAGAAGATACCAGATATGTTGCAAGAATTAAAAAGAAACTGCTAGAAGAAGAAATAAGAGAGAATAATAGTGTTTAAGAATTGTATAACAAAGTTACGCAATTATTGTTCTCCCCACTGGGTGATACATTATAGCCAAAAGTTAACGTTATCGGAAGGAACTATAAAAATGATTGAAAAGAGTGAAAATAGCTCACAGATCTGGAGTATAATTGTTGATGTGAAGTTGGTACCCAGATCTGTAAGAAGATATTTAGGCGTACCGTATCTGGTAAATATATCATTAACCATAATCTGTGCAATTGTTTCTGCTTTTTGGTTCGTCATGGGAAACATCTCCAAATAGCGAGAATATTGACAGATTATCGTTAGTATATATTTATATTCTTCACCTGTGTCGCTGTTGACAGTGCATCCAGTGGTCCAACTACGTCAACGGAAATACCTTGCCAGACATTTTTGGGCTCACTGAATGTGCCTAAAGGTGGTTTATAGGCATCTTTTGTTTTTCTTGTGGCACAGTTATAGCAGGTCTCAACGTATTTCTGATCATCATTTGAGATGTTTGGCCAAGTGAATTGTGTTTTTATGCGTTCATACGTTTTCTGCCTACCATAATGCGCTGATAACGGATTGTCGTGATAAAGGCGTAGAACAGTATCACGCAACCCCGACGGTACTAGAATGCAATTATCAGAGACTGTAATTAAGAGGCCTTGATCATTGAATTTTTAATTGTTTGAATTTTTTTAATCGCTGACATTCTGGATCGCCAGCTTGTTGCTGAGCAATCTCAAGTAAATCAATTGTTGGATAATACTCGTCAACTGTCTGATCAGTACTGATGCAGCCTATATAACAGCTTAAAGCATCAGCAGGCGCGATATCTTTTCCCGATCTATGCTCAATGTAAAACTCGTATTCGCTTAATTTGAGCGACCATCTATATAACTTAGAATGAGGGTCTATAAAGCCACTGTAGAGCTGAGTAGTCTGTAATTATTTTAAATCTGTAGCCGTAAATTATCTGACGATACTGTTTGCAGCCAAAGAGAATAGCTAACAATTCTCTCTCTGTGGTATAAAGTTTCGACTCAGTATCTGACAGAACTCGTGAAGAGAAAGCTATGGGACGCTCTTCACCATTTATGTGTTGGCTCAAAATTGCTGATATGCCGACGTTGCTCGCATCCGTAGTTAAAATAAATTCATATTGATAATTGTGGTATGCCAGAATGGGTGGAGAAATTAATTTTTGTTTAAGAATTTGGAATGCCGATGTGCATTGGGGAGACCATACAAACTTACTATTTTTCTTTGTTAAATCCGTTAAGGGCTGCTATTTCAGCAAAATTATATATAAATTTGTGGTAGAAACCTACAAATCCTAAAAATGCTCTAACATCTTTTAATTTTTTCGGAATCGGATAGTTTTCTACTGCTTTTAGTTTGTCATGATCTGGAGAAATGCCTTTCTTGCTCAATGTATAGCCCAAATATTTGCATTCTTCTTTGAAGATGGTACATTTATTTAGGTCTATACAAAGATTGCCCTGCTGTAATTTTGTGAGAATTTTTTGTGTGGATGTTAAATGTTCGTGGAATGTTTTGCCGTGAATGATTAATATGTCGTCAATGAATGTATGGCACATGTCACCCGTGTATCCTGTTAACAGTTTGTCCATTTGTCTTTGGTAACAGGAAGAAGCATTCTTTAATCCGAATGGAAGAGTAAGGAATTTGTATGTACCGAATTGTGTGATGAATGTACTTTTGTCTTGTGATGATTTGTCAAGTCTAATGGAATGAAATGCGTTTGACACTGTGCACGCAGAGCACTTCCGCGTGCATAAACCATTGTCCTATCGGCTTTCTGTACTTAGCCCGTCCTAGATCAGGACCGAAACCTCCTTCCAGCGGTGCAACAAGCAGGCATACATTAAGCCATCATCACAGAGGCTGAAGTTGGGTAACTTTGTAAGACGCTTGCTAATCTTTGATTAATCCCCTATCGCAAAACAATCTGCCGATATTAGTTCCTAAAATGAGAGTTTGCACCCTCGGCTAACTATGTACTAATTTCCACGAATTACTAGCCCCCACACTCAGTTGCTTATCACTAAGATTATGTCATATACGTATATACAATCGTAGAATGTAGAACCTTATGAGCAGAATGTAGGACCCCTAGGATATAGGGAACCATTGGCAATTAGTAACTGAGCATGTTCTTACAACTAGCCTTTGAGGCTCTGCACAAGTTACTGGGGAACAACGTTGTGCTCTACTCAGTTAAATGCCGCGACTCTTCAATACTGGGAAGTGGTAACTTTGACGAACGTATAATATTATGAGCGCGAATATGGCTATTTGCAGAGTCTCCGGACCCACACCTCCGCTAGACCCACAAGCAGGCTAGAAGTTTACCCGAATCCACTTTGCGGTGGCCCTTTCGGTGCTGAAGCGTCACGGCATCTAAATTGAGTAGATCCCATCATTCTTCTCCAATCACTTATGATGCAGAGGCTAGTTATGAGAACATTTTCACTTACTCACGGCTAAGGGTTTCCTATACACTCGATCTCTTCTACATTCTACTCATGAGGTTCTACATTCTAGGAATGTGTATGACGTAATCTTAATGATCAGCGATGGCGGGTGGGGGCTAGTAACACGTGGAAGTAAGTATATAGGTAGTCGTGAGTGCCCACTCTCATTTTAGAGACAGTGTTGTTAGGGTATCTATTGGTATGCGCGTAAATTTCTGATTGGATGGGTCACAATGGGGATGGCACAGAGTATCTTTGTGCTTGTGCAGACATTTTGGGCGTACGTCACGTTTTTAGGTGCGCATTGCTGTAGGTTACTGTAGGCGCTATCGCAAGGGAGGCCAAGGGGTCTTCTCCAATTAGAGTGGGAAGCCCCTAGGGTGAATAGCAGGCTTCATACCTCCTATTTATCAAGACCGTGCGAGCACAGCATTTAGAACTAATGCATCCTTCACGAGATGGCCCTGTTTCGCCACTAAACTCGGCGGTTCTAGAGCTGGACATCGATAAAAGTCCCCTTCGTAAAACAGGGTGTCAAGCGTACCGCAGTCTTTAGAGTGCGCCCGAATTTACTGGTTACATTTTTTCTTATTTAAGGTAAATTTGCTAGAGCTATGTGTTTTCTGTAAACTTAAGAGTTTGAGTGTTACAACCTTTTTTCTCCGTCGATATTATGGATTT
Source organism: Triatoma infestans (assembly GCA_011037195.1). Lineage (NCBI taxonomy): Eukaryota > Metazoa > Arthropoda > Insecta > Hemiptera > Reduviidae > Triatoma > Triatoma infestans. The sequence goes on along the minus strand of JAAEAF010003604.1, from coordinate 34,857 downwards.
GAATGTTTTTATTTTCTAATTAATTCTTATTTCGAACTTACTTTTCAATTCTTTTTCAGGTAAAAATATATTTGAAAAACACTTGAGTTTCCGGGTAGAGACGACGTCAGTGGTTTCTACCCGAAAAATTAAGTGTTTTTCATGACAATGGCCGGGGAAACCTAAAATCTCAAGTACAATATATATAATGTTAATACTTTATGCATTTGATACCTACATATGTATGTGGTACATGCAGAAATAAACTCCCTCTACTAAGAGTTACTATGTAGATGGGGAAAAAACAATTGATTTTGATATTTTATGATTTAGTTATACTTTTTTTTGTGATCTAAATATTATTTTGTTCGTTATTTTCATACATATTGTGCAAAATTTATTTCCTTTTAATCTTAAAAGAGTTTTGGAAATTCATTTTAGTTCTTTTGTGATGGTCCTTTTGTGAAAATATTTATAATTATCTCGTAATATTTAAATTCTAATTAAATATTGCTTAACACATTTGATGTAAAATATACAAGATAATATGTGTATATAAACGGATCCGGGTACAGGGCTAGTGGCAGGGGGAGCAAAAAAAAAATCTATCACACTTTTTTGACTCCCTACCAGATGGCGCTGGTGTGGCAAAATCCATTCAAAAACATATCACCTACATATTATTAAGTCAACTAAATATTTAATAAAATTTTAGTTTCATGAAAATTTGTCAGTTATAATTTGAAGGAAATTACTTTTATATTAAGTGACATTAATTTCTCTTCTTGTGTTATAAATTGTTTACACATTAACAGTCATACGAAAAGCCTTCAAATCACAAGTTCAGAGTAGTTAACATGTAATTAAGTTATTAAAAATTATACATAATTCTAGGATTAGTGGTAAAAGTGAGTATGATTATAAATATTATTAAAGGAAAAACATAATTACTAATAATTCAGAAATAACAAGATAGATATATTTCGGCGCTTCTCGACAAATCCATATGCAAGAAATTCCTACATTAAATACAAGTTCCAAATTTGTCCACCATTGAGGAATCCCCCACTTTAATTGATAACAGTACATTTCTACGCAGTTGAGTTTTCCTCTCGAAGTTGAGCTTAAAATGACGATAACAACGACGTCGCCGGGAAGGTTGGGTAGAGTTCGCCCCTCTCTCCCGATTCCCTTTTACTATTCCTAGTTTCTACTTTTACTTTCTCTTACTCCTTGTAAGAGGAAGTATTGTATCGTGTCAAATATCGAGTTTTCAACGGAAATTATAGTCAGTATTATTCAAAAAATGAAAATCGAAGTAAGTTCGAACTTAAGTTTTAAGTGCAGGAGGGCCCTAAAATAACGTTTTAATCAGAATATTACATGAATGCATTTGTCAGTTTTTTTTTGCGCAATTTTCTTCTCTTTTTAAATGTACCATTTAAAAATCTTTGGTAATTTTTACAAACTAAACCCTAATTATAAATATCAAAACTTTTCATTAAGACAATTTCTTCAATTTGCCAACTAATACTTACTTAAAGATTTATTAACGTAAAATATCATTATCTGGTTTTCTTTAATTACTTTCTTGTCGCTACGAAGTTTTTATAATTTTCAAAATTTAGTTTTCACCGAAAATATATTATGTTTTGAATTCTCCTGAGTCCGAAAAAGTTGTTTTTAAAAATTGGGTTTGTGCGTATTTGACATAATACGGAATGACAGAAAAAAAAACGGAAAATCTCCAAAAGTTCAAATTTGATGTTTCCTCTATATTCTACCAGTGGAATTTGATAATAAGGTTTTGTTTAAAATTATTAATTAATAAGGTCAAATAGAATTATTATTTTAGTGAGTGGATTTTTACTTTTTTTTCTTTGTGATTTCCTCGAAAAACAGCATAACGCTTTTCTTTAAACTAGGAATATCAACTGCACATATAAAAAGTTACAACTGTTATTGAAACAATTCTCCGGAAAAATTCATTTAAGAGAGAAGGGGTTAAAAATTCATTTAGTAGAAGTGGGTTATCCTTCCCTCTAAAACGCTATTTTAATTTATTAGATTTTATTATCTGCATAATAGTTATGAGAATTAAATATGTTGCAAAAATTTAGAAATTATATGAAAACAAAACAGCTACAGGTTAGAATAAATATTCCCGCCATTATGGCCAATTGGTTCTTGAGCCGGCTCACTGATCCGGTTCTCGTTAAGGAATCGATGAGCTGACTCACTAAAATGAGCCGTATTTCCCATGACTATAAGAGAAAGAGTATAAAACTGAGAAGAGAAGATGACTATTAAAACCGAAGAATACCGAAAACATCCGATCGTCTTCGGGCTATTGCTAGCAAACTTAAGACGGCTATTACAACTAGTTAAGTTCTAACAGTGAATTCAAAGATTGGGGCTTGGTTCTGACTTCATGTGTTTGTTAACTTGGGTTAGCAATAAATTAGACCGAATGAAAGCCGAACATTGACGGAAAAAGGCGAAGAGTCCTTCAAGAATGTTATGTATTAGTCCTGTATGTCTATTATAACCTATTAGGGTTAGGTTCTGACCTCAATATTCACTTCGTTTTTACAATAAATTAAAATGAGATAGACATAATAAAAGCCGAATATTGACGGAAAAAGGCGAAGAATCCTTTAATAAGAAGGTTAATGCATATTGCATACCAGCTATTACATATTACTTAGGAAAGTTATTTATTTTGTGTAATCTGTTTTTGTTTTTATTTTACTGGAGTGGTAGTGAATAGACTGATAACATTCACCTGTATTGTCCATTTTATTTGTATGAGTATAACCTCTTTGGTAAAGTCTGTACTAAAGGCACTTGGTTAGATATATACAAAATGTCCAGAGTTGCAGAGTTACACCCACTTTTTTTTTAAACGGCGGGAAATTTCGAAAAAATAGAAAACACGTATTTAATCATTTTTAATCTAGTTTATTTTCAGTGATTGATACATTTTTTTGAACCACAATATCCCGAGTTACAGCATCCAACTTTTTTTTTTCAAATGGAACATTTATATTTTTTTGCATATTTTTATAGTACTTGAGCTCCTAAAAAAAAAAAAAAAAAAAAAAAAAAATTTTAAATATCGGTTAGGTTTTGCAAAAGTTATGGTAATTTAAAATATGAAAACACAAATTTCAGTTTAATGTCAAAATTACCTTATTTTTTCTTTAAGAAGCTCTTCAAACTGGGCACCATCAACGGATAGCAAGCCAAAGCTCTGGACTCCCACGCTCTGTTTGTAGCAGCACTTAGGTGGCAAAGTCAACATCTAGGCAGGCTAGAGTTATTCGACGTTCCAGATCTTCGACTGAAGCCACGGGATTAAGTTACTGTACACTTTATTTTTTAGATATCCCCACAAAAAATAGTCCATGGGGTTAAGTCCGGAGATCGAGGTGGCCATTGGATCGGACCATGAGTTCCCACCTAACCACTTTTCATGGAAATTTCTGTCCAGGTAACGAGCAACTCTCGCATTATGTGCCGGGCAACCATCTTGTTAAAAATACATATCTAGCCGACGTTTTAGAGAACATCTTCAAGCAGAACTGGCAAAATGTCTCTTAAAAAAGTTAGATACCTTTCACCAGTTAAGTTCTCTCTGTAGAAGTATGGGCCGATTAGTTGGTTTCCTAAAACTCCACACCAAACGTTTGTAGAAAAAACAACCTGATGGCGTGTGGCGAAGGTAACTTGTGGATTTTCTTCTGCCCATATTCTAAAGTTCCAACGATTAAGAAGGCCATTGTTGGTAAACTTTGATTCATCAGTCCATAAAATATTGTTCAACAGATCTGGTTGATCATCGAGTAAAAGAGATATGTTTGCCAGAAAATTTAATCTACGCTCCAGATCTACAGCACGTAATCCCTGAACTAAGGTCGCTCTAAAATTTCGGATCCCGTATGTTTTTAAAATTAACCTTACGTTTCTCTAACTACATTACGCACTCTGCTGATTTGACGGATGGATGATTGTGGATGCTCCCGAACATGAAGTAAAACATCCAATTCCAGATCATAAGTCCTTAAACCTCTCCTCGTCGCTCTTCGACGGCTACATTGTACAGAACCAGTATGTTGAAATTGTCTAACAATTAGCACAATTGGAAATCGACTCGGATGCTACTTTATTTTTCAGCATACTGCCGTTCTGCTTCACGAGCTTTTCTGCCACATGATATGAGAATGTTAAAAATATTCACTCTTTCTACCGTAGAAAAAACAGTTCTTGACATTTTTGTAATAAAATACAAAAAACAAAACAAAAACGGAAAAATTAAGAAAAGGAGCCGAATACTTTAAAAAAACAGAGCAACTAGAACATTTAAGGGCACATTTAGCATTAAAAATGATTTCAATTTTATTAAGTTAAAATAAATTAAATTATCAGTAAAAAGTACAAATTCCATGTTTACTCTCTACATCTAGGTATTAGACAAAAAATAAACATGTATTATTTGTTCTAATATTTTAAATAAGTACGTATTTATTGTTGTTTCCGTAAGATTGATCACAATTAATTCATAAAAAGACATGCCGAGCTTAAATTTAAGTAGGTAATAATTTCTAATTACTTAAGTCGGTGTGCCCTTATGTATGTATTACTATTAAACTAGTATCACTGAAAATAAACTAGACTAAAAATGATTAAATACGTGTAACTCTGGTCACCCTGTATATAAATATTTGTGCACCTCAACAGAGACATATTTAAGATCGTGTTTTATAAGAAATTATTTTATTTTTATTGTTAAACCTTTAGAATAAGTTAACTAATTACATTTAGCTAATTATGGCTGACTTTTTCAAAGAAATAAACTGATCAAATAAAAATAAATAATGCGTTTATTTATCAAACAAAATTTTATGACAATCTAGAAAAATTAAAAAATTAGTAATTTTATTGCTAAATTTGCAAGTAAATACATTTAACTAGGGCTGTACAACTGTCTTGGTAACATGACCTTGAAGATGAGAGTCGTTTTGTAGACGTTCATTAAAATGATTTAATACAATCTTACTTCTTGTATTTTATTGCAGATTCCCTGAGATGTGCCTCTATATCATTTAATATACTTCTTTGTCCCGCTGAAAAAGTTAGAAAGGACATGTTGAATGAAAGTGTTGTAAGTTGTGGCAAAATATATTATCTCGCTCTGTCCAAAAAATATGGCATATATTTTTAAACAAATATTCGAAACTCAAGAAATATAAGTATGAAACCGCAAATAATACATTGCGATAATTAAATAACTGGCCTTTTTTTAGAAACATTTTTCAAAACAAAAAAAAATTGATTCTAGAGAGTAGTGCGGAATTCGTGACGTTAAGTTACAAATATTATATGCAGCTGGTTCAGTGTTTTTGATGCGTTCTACTGGGCTATATTATAGTCACTTCTCTAAACTTGCTACAAACTTAAAGGGGGTAAGTAAAAGCAATTTTATGGAAATAACGGCAAGAAATCTACCACACTCTGCAATAATGGTAGACTCCCAGGCTGCGATTTGGGCTGTGACAAGTAATATGTTGGTCATAGCCATTGATGATGTGCAAAGCTGCAGGCGTTTATTGATACGGAAAAGGAAGTAGTAATCAAGTGGGAGCCATAGGCTGACTATCTTGCCAAACTTGCCTCAGAAATAGATCAGCCCAATCAACCCGCTAATATATGGTTCAGGTCAAAGAATCATTAAATTAAAATTTTAAAGATATGAAGAGGGCCAGCTCAAAGAAACGCTGGCACATTTCGCATAATCCAACCAGCAGGGTCCTTTCAACACCGTCTCATCTTGACAGCATTTATTTAGACTATGCATGGGACACAATCACCTACAAAATCATTTAAATAAGATAGGGAGTCATTCATTACTCAACATGCCTGATCTATCAAACAGAAGAAATGACATGGAGCCATCTAGATACTATAGCCTTGCAAGACATGAGAAATTCATGTAGTTGACAACTGCTGGTAATCAATAAAGTAGTAATGGACGGCAAGAAACTGAATGGCTGCACTGCCAACGGCTCTGGCCGTTGACATGGCTATGAATATTTGACACGATTGCAATACTTTCTGATACAGCAGTAGGGGGAAGGCAATGAAAGGTCATTTCAAGATGAGATGCAAAGAAGAAGTGGTTAAGAACTTTCAGGTAAGACCATACCAAGATTGAAAGAAAAATAATGCAAGCGAACCAACTTTTTATCTCTAAAATTGATGAGACGAGCAAGATGGAGGTTCGAAACAGGTTATAAGATCAGTATCAGCAGTATGGGGGAGTATGCCTTCAAAAGGCTAATGGAGGAAACTAATGGCACTATTTGTTGTTACTCTGATGACTCCAGGCAGAAGGAAACTGGTCTGTCTGGAGCAGAAGCTTGGTTGCAGGGGTTGAACAAGGAAGATCTGTATGGCTACAGTTTTCCAGGATGAGATCATTGGTATCATTGAATACTGCCGCATGGTGGAAAAGCGGCAAGGAGAGGTTAAAGTAGTGAGGATATTTTCTGATAGTCAAACTGCATTAAAGGCTTTAAATAAACCGTGCTGGAGCTCTAAACTAGTAAGTGAATACAGCAGAAGACTTAATGGCCTCGCTCAAAGGAGCACAGTGGAACTCCTCAGGGTATCCGGACTTGCCGTTTCACCAATACTAGGTTTCGCCTATTTTGGAGGGCTACACTCTCAAGGGAATGCTTGGAGCGGCCTTCATAGAACAATTTTTTATGGCAAAAGCCATATTAACTTAGGACCCACGTCTTGACGGGAAGCACCCGTCAATAATAATTTTCAGCATTAAGAAAGAGTAAAAAAGTTTTCATTTCACAAATATTTAAATTTGGTTGAATAAAAGTTGTGATAAACGAAAGGGTGAATACTGGGTATTGAGATATTACATTTATATGTTTAAATTTTCCACCCGCAATAATACACAAAATACTTGTAAAAACAGAACCATAAAAAATAAGAATTGAATAATTTACCAAAGCACTTATGTAGAATATGCCATCTTAATGAAAATGAGGATCTTTAACATTAAATACAGGTCTATTATATGAGCCAATCAGGTAACATTATATTATATATAATATTGACAATACTGCTGTTTTATGACCATACTCTGCTAAAATTGTATATTATAAGCTAATAAATAAAAAATTGAATACTTTACCATCATTTTCTGGCATTACAGATTGAGACAGTTTTAGTGTTGGTACAAACAACAGAAGGCATATAACTGCAAAAAACTTCACAATCATTTTAAATATAACTAATTTTAGTAAAATTTTGCCCAGTATAACGAGTATATCCAATGAATGTGGCAATACGAAAGATGCAGCTTGTTGGATGCTATTGTGCTCAGTGGATGGACCATAGTAGTAATATCCCTGTTTGTCATGAGATAACTTCAATGCTTCTATATATGAGTCTGCATGACATACCACGGTTACACACAGCAAGGTACAAGCCAATCTCATCAACATTCCTAGACAAATAAATTCTAAGCTTAAATTATTATATATATATATATATATGAGGTGGTGAAGAAGGTAATGTAAATTTAGTTATTAAAAAAAAAAAGTGGTATGAACATTCACACGACATTCTCTTACTCTAATTAATACAATTTGATCAAGAAAATATTCATTAAAATTACAACAATTACAATATTTAGTTGGGAAATGGTGGTAGGGAATTTAATTTGAATACTGAGCGGACTTACATATATGTAGAGCGCTCTATGTCAAAACTTGGAAAGCTTGTGCAAATTTAATTTGAAATTAATTCACAGACAATACTGCCAATAAAATAATACTGCTTTAAAATCCAATACTGCTTTTAAAATAAATTTTTTTCCGAAATTTGTTTCAAATACAAGTATTACTTTTCTATCTAAATTCTATCCAAATTTAAAGAAAATTTTAACTATTATCATGGAAATTTTTTTTATAAAAAACCTCTAAAATCTATTGTGTAAAGTCACATTTCCAATTACCCGATTTTCTTCAAATTTGGAATTCTATCAATGTTTCTAATGTGTATTAATATTATTTAAGTGGTACAACCATATATTATACAGAAATGGTACTTCAGAAGAAAGTATGACGCTATTGTTTCCCCACAACGGCAAAAAAAAAAAAAAAAAATCAATATTCCTGGGCAATTGTTACAAATAAATAAAATAATTAACATATAATTCACAGTGTGGTGCTGGAAAAAATGAAAGAAAAAACCCAGCTCTATAGTAGTCTCTTTATTGATGTGGTGGGCATATTATATTTTTTATTCTCTTATGTTTTAAATGAGAATTTGTATTGTAACATCCTATGTTTTTGATTGTTATTTTCACTATAAGCTGTACTAAGAAAGAAAGTTGTACATATTTCCTTTAACAATTCTTTTATAAATTCTATTTTTGTTTCTTCGTGCAAGAGTTTAACTGGGGTGTATCTGGGAGCATCAATGGCAAACCTTAAAAACTTATTTTGCACCCTTTGCAATTTCTTCAGGTTGGTATCACTCATTATACTCCAACATGGAGCAGCATAGGTCAGCACAGGTCTGACCAGAACCTTGTACAACAGTATCTTATTGCCAACACTCAGTGTAGAATGTCTATTTAGGAGAGGGAACAGTTGGAGTATGAGAGCTTTGCTTCTTTGAACTATTGTGTTTATGTGTAATGTAAATGTTAACGATTTGTCTAATGTGACCCCCAAGTACTTGACAGTAAGGGCCCATTCTATTGGTCTGTTAGCTATAGTTATCTGTTACAAATAAAAGTGATATTTATGTGTGTAGGTAGATAGTATACGAAATTTAACGAAAAAATCTTTTAAGACGTTGAAGAAAAATCACAACAACTGGGGAAAAAAAATAAATAAATACTACATTTAGTAAAATCGCATTTCCCAGTTGATAGATTTTATCCGAAATCTTTGTGTCTGATACGGTGGTAGTACCTAAACGGTATATAGAATTTGAGCTTCTAATGGAGTTTTGGTTTTTGAAATATTCTGTTAAGAAAAAAACAAAAAAAAAAACACACACACATGTATATACAGAGACCCCATTTGTTTGAAAACATTTTTCACTTTCTCTAACTCCTAGTATTATAATCAAATTTTCTATATCGAGTTTTCACCGGAAATATCCGTTTTGAGGTCCCCTGAGTCCAAAAAAGTGGTTTTTAGCAAATGTGTCTCTGTGCGTGGATGGGTATGTGTATGTATGTGAATAGCATAGCTAAAAAACGAAAAACCGTAGAAAGTTGAAACTTGATATTCCGTTTAGGTATCACCATAGCATCTGACAATGGGTCATCTGTCAAAATTCCTCAACCGGAAGTACTACTTTACTTGTTTTTTTTTTTTTTTTAGTTTTTTGTATTTTTCTCAAAAATGGCTGCGATGATTTTCTTTAAATTTAGTATATTAACTACACATACAAAGAGCTACAACTTTTATTTGAAATATTTCTCCAGGAAAATTCATTTAAGGGCACTTATGGGAAAGGGGTGGGGGTTAAGTTTCATCTAAAGTGCTAATTTCAGTTTATTAAATAATTCTATAATCTAAATAATGTTAATTAGAATTGAATATGTTGTTGAAATTCCGAGTTTAAAAAAAAAAAAAATCGGATAACCAAAAGTGCGTTTACATTACCATTTTAGTAAATAATATTTTTTTTCACTTTTTCGCGATTTTCTCAAAAATTTTCTCCAACGATTTTCTTGAAACTTCTTATGTAAATTAAACACACAAAGATGTGTACAACTTTTATTTAAAAACATTTCTCTAGGGGGGGTTGTTTTTTTTTTCTAAAGTGCTAACATAGTTGGATTATACAATTCTATCATCCAAACAAAATTAATTAGAAATAAAATAATTGGCCAAAATTTTAAGTTTCAAGAAAAATTAGTAAAACTCGGAAGTGTGCTTTTATTGGATAGTTTTCGACGAATTTCATTAAATGTGTTACACAAACTATAAACATTTGTCAATTATAATTTTGAGAACTGTAGTAATGATGAGAAAGTTGTGTGTGTGTGTGTGTGTGTGTTTTACACAATAGATTTTTTTTTCGTATTTAGGAGGATCTCAAAATATGTGTGTTTTCTTCGGTGAAAACTCAGTTTCGTAAACTAAATAAATATATTTAACTTTCTCGTGACTGCTTACTGAAAGACGAAGTATATTTGCTATTGTTGCAGATTTTCGAAACAGTTTTCCTTGAAATTATTATTATTATTATTATTATTTTTTTTAGGTACCCTGAGTACGAAAAATTTGTTTTTTTGGCAATTGATGTGTGTTCACATTTAATTGGACCTCTAAAGTATTAATTTCACTATATTAAATGAGTCTGTATCTATATAAATTTAATTAGAATTTAACTGTGATGCCAAAATTATTTTGATTTAAGTCATTTTGAACGGGGAATGTGATTTTACACGTTTTTTCTTCTTCTCTTTTTATGCAGTTTTCTAAAAAAAAAAAAACACCAACGGGTTTGTTTAAACAATGACAATGTAAACTCCACGTTTATAGGCGTATCATTTTTGTTTGATACTTTATTTGGAGAAAAAAAAAATAATATTTTAGTGGTTTAGTGAGGGTTTGAGAAGTCACGCTTCTTTCTGTAGAGTCTTTTCATTTTAGTAAAATAGAAAAGTAGAATAGTTTAGAAGAAATTATATTAAACTTTTAATAAAAGTTTCAAAAATTAAATAAAATTGTTCAATTATAATTATTTAAATTGCAGCAAGAGAATGTCGTGTATTTCACACATACTAGAGGATTTTTTGTTTTGTTTTTCTTTTCCCTCCCAATGAATTAAAAACTGTTTACTTACTGCCATATTATTAAAATAAAATTCTTACTGACCTGTTATGTTGGTGGTTCTAATGACAAAGTATCACTGACAGTTTCCTGTCCCCATATGTCCCATACATATCTGTGCATACCAACCAGTTAAAAAAAAAGTAATTATCATGCACACCAAGTATTTAGCCCATACTCAATCAATTGTCGATTTGTTTGTGCCTTTGTCTTAAGTGTTAATTTAACTAATTGCAACATTATGTAGGGATAATCACTTCAGAATCTAGTTTAGATAAAGGCACACTACTGATTACAACTCAATTTGAATAATATAAATACTTTGTTTTCCTTATATTTAAAACTGTTTATCCGTTTATAGTTGTTCTAAATAAACACAGTAATTTTTCTAATAATAGTTAGCGTATATTTTAGTAATCTCTTACTTCCCTGATAAAATAATAACTATTGTAATCGTGTCATTTTTCGATATCGAGTTTTCACTGGTAATAATACGAGGGTCATTCAATAAGTAACGAAACAAATCGCTGTAGCTTAAAAAAAAAGAAAAAAAAAGATTTATTTAATCAATACAAAACTTTGCCTACTTTTCAATATAATCCCCAACAACATTTGTACACTTATCCCATCGTTCTTCTAATTTGTGTGTGCCTCTGGCATAAAATTCTTTAAGTTGATCTCGAAGTCACTTTTGCACCTGATTTTTTTAACTTCTTCATTGGATTGAAAATTTTTTCCCATGTAGAGGAGCCTCTTTAAGGGATCCAAACAAATGAAAGTCCGATGGGACGAGATCGGAGCTGTAGGGGGTATGTAGAAGGAGCTCCCACTCCAGTTTTTGAAGTATTTCTTGGAACTTACTTCTTAAGTTGTCTTGGAAACCATCTCGCACAAATTTACTGCAGCTTATTCTGAATAATGTTATGGACAGTTCCAACACTCACGTGCACTTCTTCAGCTATCAGTTCAACAATAATACGCCTATTGTCTTGAATTAACGCGTTAATACGAGGGAGGAAGTTGCAACTTCAACCGGTCGTCCATTTCGTTGCTCGTCACAGACACTTTCACGGCCACTTTTAAACTGATCTACCCATTTTTAAACGTTCGAACTTTTATGCTTTGCCCAAAGGTGCTGTTTAATAAAATACACTGCAATTCAATTATTTTTTTAATTTATTACAATACATTATAATTATAAAATATAATCATTAAATTATGAAGAAATGTGGTGAGGATCGCTCAAGAAAGAAACATTCAATTATGCCAACGTTTCGACAGAGTTTCCTGTCTTTATCAAGGCTTTAATATATAGAAAGTCGTGAAGATGTGGAGAAAGAATTTTTAAACATACACAATTTGTTACATCGCAGAAACATAAAAAGAAAATTAAAAGTTAGTAGTGCCTTGTCTTAAATCATCTATAGAAATGAGAGAGAAACTTGAATGTTTCTTTCTTGATCGATCGTCACCAAATTTCTTCATAACTTAATTCATCAACAGTCAACAAATTCTTTTATAATAATCATAAGTCAAAATAAGTGATTTTAAACATTCTTACTGTATATCTAGCTGGTTTCATCGAGGGAAGCTAAAGTTATACCTATGTAAAAATGAAGCGAAAATCTTTGCTATCCGGTGGTTTCGAAATGCAGACCTTCTGCCTAATAACAATTAACAACCAGGAAATTCCTTGGAAACAAAAAGACAAGGTGTGTGTTATCTGGGCGTAATCGTTGTTATAAGTCTCACCTGGAGACTACACATTAACGCTAACCTGCAAGGATACATACGCCTGAAACAGATGTACCCACTTATTAACCGAAGCATCCCACAGAAACATTCTTGCACCATACTACTTAACAAAACACTCCTTAGACCTCTCCTGACATACGCCGGCCCAGTTTGGATAACAGCTAGCAAAACGATTGCAGACTTTTCAAAACAAGGTACTGAGAATTGCACTAAATGTTCCATGGTTTATTCAGAAATTCACAAACACACAGAGAACTTGACATGCCAGATATATATACACACACACACATGGCTAAAGTAACAGACAATTTCTTCCTATCGCTTCACACACTACCCTCAGCTTCACATTACCACATAGGCAAGCCTACTTCATCCAGAAGATTGAAACCTAGGCTCTAGCAAGATCTCTGAGAAGACTCATCTTTGTTTTGTTGTTGTTTTTTTCTCTTTCTATTAGCTCTATGTGTAAAGCTCTAAAGTGACCCAGCCCATATCAATTTATAAATACAAAATAAAAAAAGTTTTACAAATAAATCTATTTGAACAATATATTTTATAATTATAATTACCTACTAATATTGTAATTGATAAATAATTTTTTTTTAATTTAAGGCGCGTCAACATCTATGGTCATTGGCGCTCGGAGCCTTCTCAGTGCACTGCCGGCCTTCGGACAATGTTCTCTCGTTACAGACAACCCTTTTCATTACCGGACAGTGAGCTGTGGAGAGTCTCCTAGGAAAAAAAATCTAAGGTAGCACAGCTGGACTCGAACTCGGGTCCTCCGCGTGGGAGTCCACTATGCTTACCACTTAGCTATTCATTTCCCTAATAAATAGTTGAATAGCTGTGTATTATTTTTGTTGTCAAACAGTATACTTTGATTTCAAATGTTTTATATATAATATATTTAACTTGTATGGATAATAAAATTAAAGCATATACTTCATAAAAAAAAATAAAATAACAATGTATGGTTTTTTAATATGATTTTTGCTGCTAAATTTCTCGAGAAAGATTGTCAAAATTCGGTATATAATATATGACGTTACTTTCCATTTTCAAACAAGACGCAGCAGACTCACACACTGTTCAGCTGATTTCTTAGTTTATTTTTTATAAAATTCATGTACAAAAAAATATATCGATCCGAAAATCGACAGAACTATAAATGTATAAGTTTTTAATTGTATATAAGTAATCAGGTAAAATGTTTCAAGTATCAAAAACAATTTGATCTTCTTGCTTTTTAAGATTTTTCTATTTCAGACTATGTTGTGCAGCATAAAGTAGATTTCTATTTCTCTAAATTTTCTACTTTCACTTTAGAGATTTACAAATTTTGAACACCACATTTGATTGATTTTTTTTTAAATCTGCTAATTCTATTTGAAAAACTACTTAATCAATATCGCTAAAAGGTGACAAAATTCTCACCTTTCTAAACTCTTTAAAAATCTCTCACCAAATTCCAATTTGATATTGGATGATTTTACGGGAAATATGTTAAATCTATTGAAATATGATTACGAGTTTATCTTTTTTTCTTTTACTTAAATTTATAATTATATTTTGTTATATATATAATATATGGATTATTATAGGGGATTATTGCCCTGCGACCGGAAAGATCTATTGTGCCCCCCTCCCGGAGCCTTCTCAGCGCACTGATAGCCTGCAAGCAGGGTTCTCTAACTACAGACAACACTGCCCATCACCGGACAGTGAGCTGTAGAGGCTCCTGGCGAGAAATCATAAGGGCGCATGCTGAATTCGAACCAGGGACCTCCGCGGTTGCTAGTCCAGCGCGCTCCACTGAGCTAATCCTCCTTGTTTTATATTTTGTTTTTTTTTTTCTCCTTCAATAATTTATTTGCAACTATACAATATATACAATAAGCAAATGTGATAAATGATTACAAGACATGATTTACATGGGAAGAAAATACCCAGTGGCATTACTTCAAGGCTGTGGAGTTAATTTAAAAGGTCACGGGGCCACTGACGCTTCAGGCGTCGAGAAGGATTATCAGGTAAGGTTTGACTAGCAAGTTGCTGAACCAAAGGATTATGATGATGGGTAAGGGAGTTATGGAATCTTTGATAGCGGGATTTAATTAGGTCGGACACATATGGAATGGATAGGTCATTATGTAAGGTTTTATTGAAGACTTGTTTTTATATTTATATCGATAATTTAAACAACTTAAAAAGAGCCCGGCGATCATGCACTTAAAGAGCTTGACATGCGGCTCCGGAGCCTTGTCTAGTATTAAACCTTGTTAAATCTTGACAAAACGTTTTTCCGAAAACAGTGTGTTAAACTGATTTTGTTTTGTGCAAGTCTGTGTTAACACATTGTTTAATCAAGACATCCTAATGAAGGGCTAACACAGATGACCACAAAAATGGAAACAGGCTATCTCTGAGTGGTCCCATAGTACGATGCACGGCTTGCTCTATGATTAGTGTTGAAGTAGAATTGAATAAACACTTCTTTTCTTTTTTTTTTTAATAAAAACATTTTTTTTTGTTATTTACAATAAAAATTGGATACATAATACACAAATTTTAAACTTTATCTATAGATTTTTTTTTTAAAATTTTTTTTTATATATTATATACATAATTAGACATATAACTTAAAATATTATTTTTATTATTTATTTTTTTTATCTGGCAAATGATGCCAGGATATATATATTATTTTTGATAAATATTATCATATTTATAATGAGCAAAGTTATTTTTTGAACTTTCACTCATAACAATAAATGTTGAGTTTAAAATTAATATTTTTTTTTTACTTCAACATTTTTGTTTTAAAGTTGTTACCTTTTTGTTTGTAGATTTTTTTTGGTAGATATTAATTATTTTATTTTCTCTTTTAAGATTAAATGAGCTAAGCCTTTGTTTAATTTTTACACTAAAAAAAAAAAAAAAGGTAAAGCAGAAGCAGAGTAGGGTGGAATTGTTAGAATATGTATGATGTACAACATTAATGGGTATGATTTTTTTTTTTCCAGCAACTATTAGTAATATTATTACAGAATAAGCGAAATTTAATTTGGACAATAATTGAATCATTAATTTCACAAATCCCAGATATTATATTTTTAAAGATTTTGAATTAAGATCCTTGTATGTTCCACACCAACTGATTCATATCAAAATGCCACATTTCAAAACTTATATTTGGAAATGTCACACTTAGAATATCATAGTTTAATCAAAAACGCATTTACTATGAGTGTTAAGCCAAAAAAAAATATATCCGAAAGAGGTGTGCCCATTTATCTTAAAATAATTTTTATGACAAAGTTTTTAATTGTGGTAAAAAACATATACATATTTTTTACTGATAAGACAGTGCTGGACAAAATAAAAAATAATACAATTATATGATTTTTTTTTTTTTTTACTTCAAAAATTGAATTTTCCAAATAAAATAAAAAAATATTGCAGCAAAATTAAACTGTGTTATTCTGCTTAGATTTCAACACACTACATCTGACGCAAAGATTTTGGATAAAATTCACTAGCTGGAAGTGTTACTTTATTGATTGTTTTTTTGTTTTTTTTTACACATATAAATACCTATCACTTTTATTGGAAAAAAAATTTCCAGTAAAATTGATTTTTGGAAGATTCCCGGAGGGAAGCAACAATGTTAATCTTTCCTCTAAAGTGCCACTTCAGTATAAAGTATGGTTCTACCATTTATTAAGAAATAACAAAAATAATGCTATTTCAAATTTGAAGAAAATCGGATGTTCGACTTCACAGAATAGTTTTTTGTGTTTATAATTTTTTTGAAAAAAAAAATGATTTCAGGGGAGCTCTGGGGGAGGGGCCTTTGAGTTAGGCTTAAGCTGCTATTCCATCCGTTCCATCAATAATAATTTTTTATGGAATTAAAAACAAAATAATAATAATTTCTTCTTTATCCTTTTTTTCGCGGGCGTTACAATCCAGCATGAAATTTACCCCTTTATTGAACCCAATTTCTCCAGTTTTCTCACGTCAAGAACCCTCTGATCTTTCACCAGCTTATTCTTCCTCTCCATTCATTTCTAATTCTTACTGGATCTATAATCCTTTTTATTAATTTTCTTTCACAAATTCGAAGTTTTTGTTCATAATTTTTTGTTTGATTCCAGGTATTTCGCGCTATAGTAGGGTGTTTGTCGAACAAGAAACTCATACAGACTTCTTTTATAGTACGTTGAAAGAGTAGTCTCGAAATGAATGTGTGATGATTTCCTACCATGACTCTGGATGTCGCCCACCTTCAATGTTACACAGAAGAAAGTTGAAATCAACCTTCTATAATGAACTTGATAGCCTTATTCTGACAATATATGTGAATCAGAAACCGTCTGAAACAACAAAAATAAGTAGGCTATGTCGAATAAAATCCCAGATGTTATCTAGTATTGCGGACTCATCCATATATTCAACATAGTTCTAATAAGATTGTTCATATTCCTCTGTCAGCTCCCTAATCATGTAATTGGTATCTTTATCATTCTATGCACTTCATCATCCGCAAAAACAAAAAAGGTTTACATAGGTATAAATCTTTCCCGGTGAGAAATCCCATTTTGCGGCACCTATTAATCTATTTCCTTAAGTGCAGGTCCACAAAGATTTTTTTTTAAATAACTGGAGTCATACATCTTTGAAGTAGATCCTCACTCCCATGTCTACTTTGAATAATTATTGTAATGCATAATAAAACACTTAGTTTAAAAAAAAAATATATATATATATATATTTTAACCTCTAGCCTTTCTGCCATTCTTCGGCAAGCAGCCCAGTATAGCGTTGCTTGCCTCAAGCAACTATCTGTAGATGTTAGAGGAACATATGCAAGTCCTCGGCAAAGAGCCCAGTGTTGAATGGTCCATATGGGTACTTCCCTGTAACGGACAGAGAGGGGGGAGGCATCCACTTCTATCAAGTGCTGATATTTCTGCAGATACCCATGGCCTGTGGTCATGCGGAAGGCAGCTACTCCTACCGCTCTTGGCAAATGGGCATGGATCCTATCAAATTGAAGTAACTCCCAACTCTTACCAAGATACACGCTTGCTAGAAATGTGTGCCCATCTTTTGTTCACGCTCAATTTAATTAGGTTCTTGGTAGATGAGAGTTTAAAAATATTAATTTTTAACTTTTTGGTTTTCATCAAATAACCCCAAATAAATTTACTCAGCTATAGTATAATCCAATCACTTTAAATTTGGTGTCATTTTTCTTGGGAAAAAACTAGTTTCTAAAATAAATCTTGCGTACTTATTTGAACTAAGAAAGTTAGGTTGCAATTTTTCTTAAAAGTGTGACCAATTATATACTTTTATTTCACAAATTTTACTATCGGGACTTTGGTTAGGAATTAGGATCATGTTAAATAATAACTACATCACTTTTTACTTGCTCTTACTCTGTACAGAGGAATTATATAAATCGTGTCAAATTTTCGAAATTGAATTTTTTAAACTCAAAAGTTTTTAGTTTGAAGTTTATGAGTACACTCATAAACCACAGTCATAATTTAACATGTAATTAATAGAGCATACAAATTTTCCAAAGATAGCCCCTGAAGAAGACAAACAATGTTTGTCGAAACGTCGGGATATTAATAACAACACTTAAAAAATTTTGTAGTGTTTTTCTTATGATACCCCCTGGCCGATCAGCCAACTCAGAGATACATCTGATCAGTTCTAACGGCCAACAATTGCTACAATTTGATAAATCATATTTCTAATTATATTTATAATATATCTTACAATTTAGAGGAAAGTTTGCAAATGTATCATCAGATTTTGAAGTTTAAAGTGAAATATATGTTTCGTGGATTCCTGAATAGAAAAAAAAAAGATTACTTGTTTAGAGAACGGTCCATATAGATGCTTACAGCAAAACAGTTCAAAGATGAAAAATTGCTGGCAGATAGTTCTTGGATTACATTCAATTTTGGATATTTACTCTATACGAGATTTCAATCAAAATTATTTAACCAAAATTTTAATGAATAAATGACATCAAAGATAAAAAATAAAAGTTATTTGTTCGTAATGAGCATGATTATTTGGAATTTGGGGCGAGAAATTAATGCTTGTTTTGCACCGTTTTTATTTATTTATTTTAAATAAAATATTCAAAATTATATTGAAACCCTCCAAAGAATCAAGTAATGAGTTTCTCGCGATTTTCCATTCTGGAAACATTTTATTCACAATTTTTTTTCTTTGTGGTATAGTGCATTGCGACCCCACTGGTGCCAAGGGTGAGACTACCCACCTACAGCTCCCCTTGCAGATTAATATTTCAGGAACTGGAAAGGTTCTAGGGAGGGTATATCTTCCTCTAACGCCTGGTAGCTACCCCCAGGCTTCCAAATCTCTTCTGGATGATAGCATCGCAGTCCGTTATGAAAATGCCTCTTGAGGAAACCCATCAGCATATGAAGCCTATTTTTACTTAAGCTGATGATGCATGCTTCAGATCTTGTCTGGTTATTACTGCCCAAGCAGATCTTAGCTTGCCACAATCCTGAAAGTATTTTCTAGTGCTGTGCTCTCTTCACTTCCTCCTCAGTTCTAAAGTTCTTCCCGAAGACATCGTTCACTTATTCCACAAAAAAGTTCAGGCCCCAAAAAGGTAGATACAGCGCCTTTCTACAGATACAGGTTCGGCCTAAACTTTCACATACAGATCATTCGCTAATAATGTTTTTTTTCTTATTCAAGAAGAAACTAAAAACGTAAATTTCCAGTGAAATCTGAATTCCAAAATTTTAAACCTCTTGAAGTTGTAAGAGAACGTAAAAAAAAAAAAAAAAATCAATCCGTGATGAAACTATCACCGGTAGCACTGTTTTATCCCATTTCCAACCCTTTCACCTTACTTCTGCAATACATTGTTACGAAAATAAGTTAACAAAATGAAATATAAAATATTAAAAAAAAAATAATAATAAATTCACCTACATTGACCTTTTTAAATATTTTTGATAATCATAAGAATATTTTTATCTCTTTTTACAATAAAACATAAAAAATACACATTTTTTTTAAGGAATAAGCGCTTTAAATTAGTAATTATGCACCTCAATTCCCTTATGTTCTTTACATAATTTTAACAAATTTTAGCACATATAAAAAATTTAAGAAACCATCTATTATTTTTATTTTGTTAAAAGATTTATAATAACATCATTTGCAAATATAGTTTTTAAAATTAGGTTTCAAATATAGGAATGTATTTATTTATTTTTTCTTGTTAGTAACTTTCTTTTAATTATTTTCTTCTTTTTTTTAATTTAGTTAACATTTGTTTTTTTTTTTGTTCTCTATAATTATAAAAATGTACAAGAAATGTATGTACTACAAAATATTTTTAGCACAGAGAAGAGAAATGCAATATTATTTTTTTAAGTATTTTTATAATAAAATTCATTAAAGTTATTAATGATTCCATCTAGTTAGTCACTGTACTATTATTATTTTTTCAAATTCATTTCAATCTAATTTGCATACCATTCCATTATAGTCAACTATTACATAATTTTTTTTTAAAATTAAATTAGGGTGATCATATTTTTTATTTTTTTATTTATGTTAAACCAGGATGCTTTCGCGAGAGAAGAATATCAAAGGATTTAAAAATAATGTTAAAAATAGGAATTTCAGGATTAACTTCATTCATTTCCTAATAAGAATTGAAAATGATTAAATTTTATAAGATGGTTGATACAACCATTCTATTATCATTTTTATATAATAAATGAACTGTATAGTGGATATACTGCTTTTATCGAGACTGAGGTTAGAGGTGATCCATTTCCAATAAAAAGAGACAAGGAGATCCTCTTTCTCTGCCCCTCTTTCGTGGGAATCTTGGGAACAAGTTTTTGGAGGTCTAGAGTCAAAGTAAGCATAAATATAAAATGGTAAATCCCTCAATAATCTGATATTTGTTGATGATGTTGCTTTAATAGCTACACCAGTGCATCAGCTTGCAAGGAATTAGGAGGAAATGCTTGGAGAGTGTTGGGTCTCTGCCTGAACCACATAAAAATAATAACTAGACGTCAGAAATATCTCAATGTAAGGATGCAGTTTACCTGGGATGGTTTACCAATTCTTTTCAAGATACATTATCAAAGAAAATTCAGAGATATATTGCTCTGTCTTGGAAGTAATTCTGGTCCTTCAAACAAATTAAATAGAAATTTTGGTTATGAAGTGTTCAACGAAGTATGTTAAATGTTAAAAGAAGCGATAGAATCAGAAATGAGACAATCAGAGCAGCAACTTCAGATGTGCTAAGAAGTTAAAATGAAAACGTGCTGGCCATATAGCGAAAAGAGAAAAACAACAAAGCTAGACTGAGGTTCTGACTGGATTGCTGTAAGTCATGTTTGATTTCTGCAATCACATTAGATGTTCAAAATGGTACAGTTGTTGTGCAACGCTTCCCAGATCTTTGCTTGTACACTAGGTTTCTAGTCTTACTAGTTACTTGTGTTAAATCAGCTACAGAAAAGAACTCTATAGAAGATTTAACACAAGCAACTAGTAAATTTAAATTTTCTTTTTTTATGTTTCTGTGAAGCAAAAAAAAATTGTATGTTTCGAAGTTTCACTCCAAATTATTTCTCCACGTATTCATGACTATCTATATATTAAAGCCCTTGATAAAGACAGGAAACTCTTTCGAAACGTTGGCATAATTGATCTTGACCGATCCTCACCAAATTTCTTCATAACATAATTCTGTATTACTTCAATAGAACGTTGGCTTCAGTTTGAAAAACCACGAAAAAATAATTTCTATTTTTTAAATTTACTAATTTTACCTCTTTTTCCCACTAAATCAAAATGAATGAATCATCTGTAATATAGATCCAATCCATGTGAATTTGGTGTAATTTGTCTAAAAAAAAAAGTTCTTTCATATTTTTAAAATAAATGTTATGCTCCATTTGAAGTAGGAAAACTAGCAAGGAATCTACAATTTCTGAGCACTTAGCTTGAAAATATCTGAAAAAAAAAAATTAGGGATACCCAAAAATTTTGAAACTCGACTTAAGTTTTCAAGGTAACGTAATGGCGCATTCAAATTACAACAACCTTTATACATGAAACTTCGGACAGACTATCATTTTAAATAAACAGATTGTCGAACCCAGTCGTGATTAATACGTGTTATCGTTATACTTGAAATATATACTGGAAAGCGTTCTAACAAAGAAGATAAATATATCTGAGTAGTTTAAGATCATCTTCCTCTTATGCTCAGCTTAGCGGACGTTTCATTATAGATTACTTTTCTTTAAAAATAACAAAATGCATCCGTTCCTCCCTTATTTGGAAAACTAGAAGAAATGCTTCGTGAAAAAAATCAGGAGACCATCCCAGTTCAACTGACAATTATGATCACCCTTTAATAAATCAAATAATTTAGCAATCTCTTTTCTTTTTTTTTCAATGAACCACAATAATAATGTGCATCATTTTTTTTTTTCGAGAATTATTCAAGCACTACTAATTCAAATCAATACCAATTTAGTTCATTTTATCTTTTAAATTTTAGCAATGGGCAGTGCCTTTGCCAAAAAACAGTATATTGTAAAAATATATATTTAAACAAACTTGAAATCGAGTTATGGAAAAACCATTAATTATTTATTTAAATTGTTAAGACCATGTTTTGAAATGTTTGTAAAGTGTATTTATTTGAAGAATAAAAAATGTATTAAAAATTTATTGAAGTTATATGATTTCGAAAATTAATAACGAGTAAATGGGAGCTAATAACTCAGAAGTTGATGCGCGCCCCCCAAAAAAAGTAATAAATAAATAATAACACCAATAATAAAAACAAAAATAAATTCAACAAAATAAATAAAATTTATTAAAAAATAACAAATAAATGAAAAATAATTTAATATTTCATCCAGCACTGTCTTAACTCTTCTTTAAAGACATATCATGCTTAATAGCGAACTTATTTTTTTATAATAATTCATTCATAATGAGAGCCGTAAAAATTAGTGCCTTAGAGTGAATATAAAATAAATTGACATAATAATCACTAAGTTTTAAGACATTATTAAAATGAAAAAGAAAAATCTGCACTTAATAAAAAGCAGTATTATTGGAACTGACCGGAGGTTATTTTCAGTGAGTAGAGTTATTCATTAAAATATATCTATATATAAGTTCTAAATATAAATAATTGTCTTAAAAACTACTTGTTTAAGGACTGTCTGGGCTACTTGCATTGTCAAGTTATTTTTGGGTAAGACTTGTCTCTCATAAATATTGGGTATCAGAAGCTCAGTGGTTTGATCTATTTTTTTTGAGGGGGGAATCCTGAGGCCCCTTCGGCAAGAGTAAAGGTGAAGTCCTTGAGAGTGAGCCATATAATAAAGCATCTCGCCACGAGGTTGAAACCAGACACTGCTGCCTTTTAGTCACTAAAACCCTTTACAGTCGATTACCAAACACTAGAGTGAAGAATATGAACAAGGCGAACCTAAACAAGAACCGATTCAGGTTATAAAATCTTTACTTTAACATTAATACTTTGGGAAGAAATTTAATTTTTAATGAAAAATTATATCATTAAAGAATAAAGTTACTTCAGGATCCAGTGTTTCTTACAGAGAGTAGAGAAGCACTTGAAACTAAAGTTTCATTTTGGTTTCAAAGAAGGTCTGCGACTGACAGGAAATACCCATGAACATGGGTATTAAATATTAATGGATCGAATATGATACATTAGCATCTGATGTATGAAACCTGTCTAATAAAAATTTGACAATGTAAGTAACTAATAATGGGAGGGGGGTGGGGTCTTCAATTCAACAAGTGTATCGAAATATCATTTAATGGTATTTGACACACCATTCCTAAATCTATAGCTTCAAAAATAAAAATTATAGACATTCTTCTTTGTCCACAATTTAAATCTTACATTAATTTTTCTCAATCAGAAAAATCATCTTTCTTATCATGTCAGTTGGTGAGTTAGATTGGTCATTATGCCAACTAATTAGGCCCTAGAAAATTGTGAGTGGTATCATTTAGATTCATATTTTCAAACTTCTTAACTAGTCAAACAATACTATACATCAAAAATTATGTATTAAACATTTTAATAATGCATGAAAACTGCATTGTGAAAAAGTTCATTGTAAAATAAAGGGATGAATTAATGTTATTTTGCTGGTTTATATTTTTGGTAATTCCATTTTATCAATGATATGTTATTTTTATTGAATCATATTCATATTATATCCCATTTAATTTTTCATTTCTTTCAAAGTTCTTAAAAATTAGATTTTTGTTCTTTAAAATCGACAAAAAAAATTATTTTACAACTTCAATTGACTAAATACTATTTAAAGGCCTCAAATTGTAGGCTAATCAAATAATTTGCAAAATTGCTTTGATATTTACTAAAAGCTAATATGCAAACAAAAATTACTATCTATTTAAAGCAATAACATTAAAAAAAAAAATCGAAATAAGAGTTGTTAAAAACATGTAGAGAAATTCGTTGCATTAATGAATGGCTGCATCTACAGGCGAATATAACTTTCAAAATATAATTTATGTCTTTTATATATTAAATAATCACTATTTTAACTTTTTCCTCTGCCACCCTTTACTTATCCTGTACTTAATTTAAATCTAATCAATCAACAAAATATCTGTAAATAAGAATTTTACATCCAAACGCGGACAAATCTCTTCTATTTTCATAGTTTTTGAAGATAATGCATCATCAATAACTCTTTAATCTCTAAAATACACTCATCTGCAAATGAGGTGGATCACTTGCTATTTTATTTTTTCCCTTCCAAATATTAAAACTTTTTTTTGTAAGTGAATTAATGTCATACAGAATTTTATTAGAAGGCAAATATTAAGAAAAACCAGTAAGGTAGGGAATAACTATTGATTTGTATGTTTGTCCTTAATCTCCTTAGTTTCCCTGAAAACTACAGGCGAATATAATTTTTAAAGCTTGTTCCTTCTGGTCAAGAAATTGTCCAGTTATTCTCTCCAATTGCTTCGTTCTTTCCCAGTCCAGATCTCTACTCTCAAATGGCTCCTCTATTTCTTTCATCGGCTTCCTCTACATGTCTACACCACTATCTACCAACTTCGCTATCCATGCCAAACATCTATACACCGCGGACAATTCTAATTCTTTTGTTTTCTATAAACATCTGTGACTGGCCTCATTTTCAGATTAGCTCGGATGATCGTATTCCCGTCGAGATTACGGTTCTCAGGAGCAGAAGTTTCTCCCTCCTGCGCAGGAAACGCATCTCCATTGTTGCAATTTGCTTTTTAGTTTATCTACTTATCAGAATCCGAGACTCTTTGAAATAGTTACTTATTTACTTTCTCCTTTCGTTTGTTATGATCTCTCTCCTTAAGGAAGTTCTTTCTTTGGTAGCTGCCAAGTTTTCCAGCTGATGTCACTCTTTCATTAATTCATGTGCGAGATTGCAGTGTTTCCTTTAAAAGGCCAAAATAAAATTTAAGTTTGTATTTACTTGAAACCCATTATTAAGATATTGTTCAAGCAATCTCAGTATGTATCTGTACTGTATTCAAGAAAATTTAGCATAGTTAATAGAACAATCTTTAAAAAGACTTTACTTGGAGGAACTTGGTCGAGCATTATCACTGTTTGATTTCAGCGGAGTTTGGAACAGATTACAAAACACTTTCGATCAGTCACAAGAGAATCGTCCAGGTTAGCATAGTTACTTACTCTGTTAAGCGTAAGAGATAGTGTCCATAACTATACTAATCTCACAAAGATTTCAATAATGCCCACAGGACAGCGAATTTACTGTAAGCAAACCTTTGTAGAATATGGATTGCACAGACAGAAACAATGCCATACTCTTACATGACATTCACCGTACGAATGGAGTGTAAGTAATCCCTAGAGAACCTTTTGGCGATGTCTCAATTACTGAATTCTGTTTTGGGAAGATTTACACTGAATTTGTCCTTTCCACAAATGAATCTGTAAAGTAGGCCCGATAATAGTTAATGAATCATCCCTTTATTATATATTATTCATATTAATACGTTGATAAATCCAAGACTATGGACCTGGAATCGAAATCAGTACCGCTTTACATCACCGCAGGTACACACCTCTAACCAACCTGCTATCGCGGCGCTTAAAATTGATCTGTAATTGCTCAGACATATTCAACAAGATAATCTATAATTGTACTCATTAGGAAGCCATTATTGACTGAAACTGGCAAAAGAGATTTTTTGAGGGCAGATTGTTCATATAGTCCCCTGAAATAAACAATAGTCAATGATGTGGTCATCTGTAACTCACATGACATGAATCCAATAGAGCATGTCGGGAATGAAATTCCAATGGATTTTCATCACTATGTCGCTCGACAGCATGAACAGTACAAACGCCAAATTTACAGCAAATGCTATCTTGTAATTTTGCGAGAAGCAATTGACAATTTGATTGGAAGTATACAGAGTGGCGATTTCAGGCCGTTATTAATGACGCTAGAGGTGGCATGAGATGTTGAAACCGTAAGTTTCCTTTAAAAATTAATTTTTTACTTTTTTATTAAAGCTGAAAGTGTATCTTTGAGTGTTATTTATTTATTAAAACAAAATTTTGACCAAAAAAAGAATGTTTGCAATTTTTTTTAGTGATCCTTATGCTTGCAAATGAGTGTATATAGTAGTTAATTTAACTAATTTTTTGTCTATAAAAACTTGTTTTTGGCACCATGATTATTTTGGTTTTTCCAATTAAATTATTGACTTTTCCGCTAATCATTTCGGAAACACGAGATTTTTTTTTTAGTTTTTATAAATTAATGTCTGTTGGTTCTGCCGTTCTTAAATAATTAAAGAACAATTAAGTTTATTTATTCAAGTATAGATCAACATTAACTGCAAACACATGAGAATTTCTTATCATCATATAACCAACCGAAAAAAAAAAATTTTTGTAATTATATTTTTAAATAATTTCGTTTTTTTTAACAAAAATTTTTATACTTATTATTTGAACAGAGTATTTTTTGTTTTGTTTTGTTTAAAGTGAGCATTAATGTAAGGCTTTTACTGTCACAGTCAGTAGGATGTTACTTTTTTTATGTAATTTATTTTATAGCAAATTTCAAAAATTAGCTATTGATATGGCTCATTAAAAATATAAAAATCTCAACACAAATAAATTTCGGCTCTTAGATTTGACGTTCTTATTATTTACAGCTATTTAGTTAGTTAAATAATAAAAAAAAAAGTCAATTCTGACCAATAGAGTTAATTACTTTGGGAACTCATAATTTTCGTCTGCGGTTAAACTTCCTCTGAAGAACTGAAAAATAATTCCTGAATATCCTTAAAAATAAGGACAAATGTTTCATAATTCTCAACGGGTGTATCTTAAAATGACGCGATGTTTAAATCGTCAACGAGGAGCACAGAAGGGAAAGCAATATCGAAAACAGTCCCTCTAAAGAGGCCTGAGGCCTCTCAGTTCCTCATTGTTATGTATTTAAAACAATTCACCTGATTAATTGCTGTTGTTAGCCATGAAGAATGCTCAAAAACACACTATCGACCAACAACAAGAATCAACACATACTCTCATCTCATGTACATTAACTTTCATATTATTATTATTATTTTCTTGTTTTTTTTTGACATTATTATTATTATTCTTGTATTTTTTATCTTATTATTATATAGAGAAAGTATCAGACATGTTGGTGATCAAACAGAACATTAAAAATTTATAAGGTATTAGATCTAATATAAAAGTACTTAATGGTCTCGCCGCTACTCTGTTATAATCACGTTACATTATATCAGCTTATTGATTCCAATCAATCAAGTGTGATAATAACTACAGGTAGTATATTATGCTGTAATAATTCACACCTATCAATATCTTAAATTTGAGCCAAACTTCTAAATTTTACCTCCAATAGTATTAATACAAGTGAGTTCCCAAGTGTTTTTTTATTTGTTTCTATATTGTTCAAGTTGTTTAAAAAAAGAAAAAGATAAAAGACAGTGCTGGAAAAACTAATTAATAAACTGATGTTTGTATAAAACATGAAAAAAAAGAAGCAGAATTTTCTAATTAGAAAAACGTTTTGTTAAGTATAAATCCCAAAATCAGCAACAATACATAGAAAAGCAATATTTCTCTATACTCTTACACTAGTTACGCATTTTTATTTTAGGCTACAATTTTTTTTTTTATTTCCATTCTATTAATCTAATTTAATTTTATGAAACATGGCATCACATAAAAAAAAAGAATTTTTTTTTTAGAGCAATTTTTCTTTGGTTAAAATTCCAAAGTAGTAAAATTTTTAATAGCATTATATTTGCCTATTATTAAAAAATAAAATAATAATAATGATAATAATAATAGTAATAAAATAATAATAACAATATGGCCTCAATATTTAATTATCTTAAAGAATGCAATTGGAAAATTTAAGAAGTAAAAATAGGAGGATTTCAGTAGAAAGGATTTTTTTTTTTAAGTAGAGAAAATTGCAATTAGAAAATATGTAAAATATTTATATTATTAGAGCCCAATCAATACTGATTAGGTAACTTATAGTGACAAAAAAATAAACAAGGAATGTTATTACTTTTCAAAAATACCAAAGACTTTATAATATGTATGAAATTACGAAAATAGTTTCTTCCATTAAACTATGCCTTAGATAATTGCAACTAAAAAAAGTTTTTAGGAATGCTGAATCAATTTTTATAGAAATATTTTATATTTATTGACTTTCTAAATTGTTTTTAAATTGAAAAAAATAAAAAATTGAAAGAATATCTAGGAGCACAATTAATATGGAACTATTAAGTATAATTCCTTTAAAACTGTTCGAAAAAGGAATTACTGATTTGAAGAACATTTACACTAATCTTAAACATGGCAATGAAATATTTAATTAACCTAAATAAATAGTTGATTGTTGGGATATTTACTATCACAGTTTAGATTAGGGTAGAGGGAGAATGAAATTAAAAATTAAAAAATATCTAAACTTATAAACTATGATGTATCAGTCTGGATCCGGTATTACAATTATAAACATTTTCTCCTAAAAGCCCAGAAAACACAACCCTCTACAAAATATTTATTATTATTACTATTTACTATTATTATTATTATTATTATATTATTACATTATTATCATTATTAATATTAAATATTTATTATTATTATTATTATTTATTAATATTATTATTTATTGTTCCTCCCTGTACCCTTGTGTAAATGATGATAGTTGAGGCCATTTTTTGATGTTGCAATGATTTCATGATGAGGTGGCCAAGACTGATTATTTTTTAATATTTTTTTTAAGTTTATGGCTACTCTATTAAAAGAAATACTGAGTATTTTAACAAGTTTATGACCCAATAAATTCTATGTCTGGTCAAAAATCTGTCCAAATAACAAAGAAAAAAATGAAAATAAAAAACAGTAAAATATTGATCAGTCAAAAAGCCAATGATGATGACTAATCAATATTATTTGCCCTAGTTTGTTGACTAGTCATGTCAACACTAGTTGTTTTAAAAATCTATGCGAATATTTTTCCCCCATTTCATTTGCTTAATATTATTATCACTCATTCCGAGCTAGACCATGGGCCGTTGGCTCGGCCAATAGTCTGCTCCTACTTGTACGATCATTTACGAAGGGAATCTTTTGATGAGGTTAGTGAAGTGGACGCTGAAGATGGTTGATCAGTTGCCGCTTCTCCATTAAGTACTCTTCTCCTTGAACCAGCTAATTCTTCTACAGAAGTTGGTGTACCAGGTGCACTTCGTCCTTTTACTTTGCCAAGAGCTTTGTCTAGTCGATGTACAAATAGATCAACGTCTGATTTTTTCATACCAAGACCAGCGGCTGCTGTTAAGTAGGGACATGGTGAGCTAGAATGATGGGCACCCCAACCTAAAGTGCAATAAAAAAAAAAAATTAAAAATAATGAAGTAAGCTTGATTACAAAATATTTTGATATCAGCGTTTCCTAAATTTATCTGTAGGCCCGGTATTTTTTACTTTCTCTTACTGCTATTATTCTTGAGTGTAGAGGGTTGATGATTGTATCCCTTAGGTTATTATCAGGTTTGATTGGGCATCTGTAGGTGATCTCTGATCTTGACCCGGTTTATTCTTTTTATTATTTTATACGGATATATGGGCAGAAAATGTCAGTGTCTCGCAGAGAGAGTGGATACAAGCCGAAATGCACCGTGACCAAAAAGATATATATTGTGGCTCTCGAGGGTGGCTGTAAAGAGAGCAAGTAGCTCTGAAAATGGATGCTATAGCGTCGTGTCTATACTCTGCCATCAATGACAAAGGTAGTTAATAAGCTGTGTGTTAATAAATGTTGTAGTTTTTTTAAACTGCAATGTTGTTAATTATATAGCTTATTTCATACTACTATTAGATCTTGACGAGTATGAGGGTCGTGGCGTAGAACACAGAAGAGTGTGAGCGAGGGCCCATCTAGAGCCGTCGCTAGTGCAATATAAGAAAGGGTGTTGGTAGAGAATGCTGAGCAGAATTCCCCTTTGGGTACACTAACTCTAAGTACTTGCATACATCAACTACCCTATGCAGGCCCTTAGTGTATGTGGGGATGTAAGTTTCATTTATGTTGTTACGCTGGTGTATACTTCTTCCTAAAGGGGGCTTTAGTAGCGCCGGGTTCACCCCTTCCAACATACAAATAATGATAATAATAATATGTGGTTGGGTCCCAATTCTAGTCAACAACTGAGACTGTGGTCCATAATTTCTTTGATTAATTCTGATTGATTTCGGATTTTCTACCATTGTCAGATTCTGATTCATCAAATTTGTATAGAAACACAATTCAATTTTTGAAGGTACTGTCACACTACTCTAACTGTTGTACTATGGAGGTTATAATACATGCGTACGCGAGTAATAGGTGAAATATGTCTTTCATATTGAGAGTGTGGTAGAACTGCTGCTCTGTCAACATTTGATGTTTTTTTGATTTGGAAGCCGATATAGACAATGGAAGCCATTAAGTTAGACAATGAAGTAAAAAGTACATTTTGTATTTAGCAAAGAAAAGATAGGGGAGTTAAATTAATACAATTTTTTACAAATAAATATAAATAAGAAATGCCTGCAACTTGCTTATACAAAAATTATGTATGTACACCAAAAAAATGATTCATAACTTAATAAGTGAACAGAAATAGTAATATAAATATTTAACAATTAAGACAGAAAAAATATATTGAATAATATATATAATTTATATTTTAGAGCATGGTACGATAGATATGCTGCTGTATTGTAATTTTAGGTATTTTTAACCCTAATTTGATATAATATGCTTTTTCGTTCACGATTAGATACGTGAGCAAATGCCTAGGAGGCCCTATTCACCAAATAAATATTTCTAGAAAACTCACCATTCACTGGATGAATATTGCAGAACTAAAATATATTTAAGATATTCTTGAAATATTTAAGGAGGACATTGTAAGGAAACTTTCACAGAATATGGAACTTGCTGAGGATCCTCTTTATAGAAAACATGTCAATAAAGATGAACCACTGTAAGAGATTCCTCAGGTTTGGCGAGGGAATTCCGCGCCGATCCTGGAATGATTGGAGATATCTTTCTTCTCGGCCTATTTACAAATGATGCTGATGTGAGATAAAATCGGGGAGCACAGTGTACTCATCTATGGCTTATGCACTTATCTTCTTTACAAGTTCTCGAAAAGCAAAATTAAAATTGGAATTACGTTAACATAACTAATAAAGAACTGCTATCTAACGTCGTCTCATATATTTTAAAATATAGCTAACTTTCTCTGATCTACCACGAAAATTTTAATCAAAATCTGTTAATGAGAATAATATTAAAAATTTTTTTTACCGTTATGGATTCACAAGTTATTGGAAAGTGATTACGAAAAACGATACAGGTCAATGATGTCTGTTTTAATGGGTAAGGTCTTGATGCAAAATGAAATATCATGAAACATAATCACATTTAAAAAATATTTGTTTAGATACCTATTTGAAAGTTTACTTGAAAAGTTTTTTTTTTACCTTCAAAATGATAGGATGCGACATCCTTATGCTCAGTACCAGTAATGCAACGTGTTCCAGAAACATATCTAAGGAATAGCATTGATCCTAAAAGAGTAACTCTCTTGCTATCACCTCCAGAATTTAGGCTTGACAGGGTCATGGCTATAAAATAGCAAAATTATGCAATAGTAATACAGAATTACAAGGAAGTAAAAAATTATAATCATTTAACACAGATTTTAAAGGATGGTCCAAAAATAATTTCCGTTTTAACCAACAACTTTAAGGCTAAAAAATTGTTTTTCCCATTCATTTATTAATATGTTGCTTTGAGAAGCATTGTGTTTTTCCAATATATTTTGAGTTCAAGTTCGTGAGAGTTTTGAAAATTTGACGTATAGTCCATATTGGTCTTCATAAAGATGTCCCTTCTTAAACTGTAGAAGAACTAGCAGAAATAAAAAAAAAATTCGATTGAACTTAAAAAAAAAAAACGATATATCCCAGATTTTTGAGAAATATCTTAATTATATGCACAATAATGTAGATAAAACAATAAAAAAAAAACTGAAAAATACAAAAAAAAAAATTTATCTAACACAGCTAGTTTATTCCTTGATTTACTTGACAGCAACAGCTAAATTCGATTCGTTTCCTACACTAAGAAAAAAAGAAAAAAGCCTGAAGCAGCTCTGTAATCATTATGTCTTATAAATGAACAATAGATGTTAACTTGAATATATTTATGATCAATATTTTTATATATTTTTTTTTTCAAGTAAATATTAATTTTATGATAAATACCCATAGATATTGGATTATTTCTGGTATCAAGAATACGTTCTCCATGTTTAGCTGCAATTTTACCAAGTTCTTCTTTCAAATATTTAAACATTTCCTTCCGTTCGTATATTAAATTTTTATAACCATTACTTCCAAGGGAGAGTAAAGTCATGAACACATCAATAACAGGGCTAGCGGAGGCTCGTCCTACAAAAAAAAAAAAGAAAAAAAAAAGTAACATAAGATATTAAAGCTATGGGAAAATGACAAATATTAGAACTTTATATTATAAACTCTGAATATTTTATTATCTGTTAGACTGTTACAGGGGATTATTGCATTGCGACCCGAAAGGTCTATTGCGCCCTCCTCCCGGAGCCTACTCAGAGCACTGCCGGCCTCCGAGCGGTGTTGTCTAGCTGCAGACAACACTACCGGACAGTGAGTTGTAGAGGCTCCTAGGAAGAGAAAATCTAAGGGCAGCATTTTTCAATTTCTAAATTCGAGGCCCAGGGACCTCAATGCCAATCCAGCGCGCTACCACTGAGCTTAATCCCTTCCTTCTCCCTTGGCTTACGTCAATTAACTAGGGACGGAGACCCTAGTTTGTGTACTGTATTCGCCCTTGTCTGTAAAGGGTAAAGTGCATGTAGTTTGAATGTATTGTGTACTATTCTGACACAATAGTGTATTGTGTACTATTCTGAAGTGTATGGAGTACTGAGCTGTGATAACCTGTAGGTCGCTACCCCCCAAGTAACTGGAACATGGAACAGAAACCCCTTGCGGGCATTTATTATCTGTTTAAAGGATTAAGATTTGACTTAACATTAAGTTTAAACTATAATTATTGCAATTTTTTACATTTACATTTCACGTCATAAAAAAAATTAATGAACCTGCACACCTGGATAGTTTCTAGATATTCTCTCTAGAAGTCCTTTATCGAATCCCGATATGATAGCACCACCGACAGGTACAAGCAAGTTCTTATCAGTGCTTTGTACAAATGCATCAACTCTACCTTTCCTGAAAAAAAGAAAAAAAAAAATTATTTTCTTAATAAATTTAGTGTAAGTGACTAAACATCAGCGTTTAGGCGTTCTGCAAGCGCCTATTTTGATGACTCACTAATTAAGGTTAATAAAAACAAAAAAAGCCGTTCTGACTGTTTATTAGATAATGGGTTTATCAATAAGTGAGTTAAAGATTGCTTCATAAAACTAAATTAAAAAAAATCTGGTGTGAATACTCACAAGAGTTTCTCGCAACTTACACAATTCTGATTTATTTATTTTTGTCTACGGGTCTTACCCACTTACATATTTTATATGTAACTGAAAAGTACATAGTATGTGCATCCGAAAAATAATTAGTCAAAAAAGTCGTACTTCCCCCGTAAAACGATTTCCTTCAAATTCAGCATTTTATCAACACATAAGTTATAATTAATATTATATAGATGATAGAATCGTATAATATATCGAAATTGCACTTTAGAGGAAAACCTTGACACCCACTCCGTCGGAACTCCCCTTAAATGAGTTTTTCCGGACAAATTTATGATTAGTTAATATCCAATAGCCTTTTTCGAAAACATCGCAGTGAACTGAAGAAAATCTATTCGGTAAAGTGAACAGACACGTCGAACTATTATGACCAAAATTTTGTTGTCGCGTCCTCCCTGGTAGAATCTAAATTGAAATTCCAAGTTTTCAACTTTCTAGGATTCACGTTTTTAGTTATGCTAACCACACATTCTCACACCAAATTCTAAAAGCTACTTTTTCGAACTCAGCGCACCTCAAAACATATATTTCCGATGAAAACTCGTTTTGAAAATTTCATACGATTGCAATACTTCAAGCTGTAATGGAAAGTAAAACGCAATATACAATCAACAATGGTATTAGTATTAAATAAAAAGAACAGTTATAAAAAACTAATACTAACTTAGCAGCTTCTTGAATGAGATGCATTAGACGTGCACTCTGTAAACCATATGCATTATTGATAAGATGTGGTACATTATATCTAGAACAGAGTGCTGCTATTTGTTCAAGTGAATCAGAAGCTCTTGGGGCAAAACATGATGTTGTGGATAATACGCAAACAATATTATTGGACCCTAATGTTGATAATTGAGTCTCAAATGCATTAACATCTGTTCGAAGTTCATCTCCGCTCATAACTGGTTCAATAATAATTGGCTGGAGACCTGGAAAAGAGAATATATAAGCTAATATATAATAAGCTTATATATAATAGGCTTATATGACTATAAGCGTT
>JAAEAF010003603.1:0-92724 GCA_011037195.1 Triatoma infestans | reverse complement strand
TATATATATACAAATACATACATATATATATATATGTTCAAATAATGTTTGATATAATTTATTTGAAGTAATGCTCAGCTTTATAAGGAATATAAAAAATGTACTAACATGTAGTCATTTTTTTTAATGACTTTCATTTAATGTGTATTCATTTTTAGGCTCAAGGTGCTCTAAACAATTGTGTACTCGGGAACACAACGATATTTGCCGAAAGTCCTTCAGAATCCGATGTGTTATCATTACTACAACATCTTGGACATAGCACCGGTGGTTCCAGTGGAACCAGTGGTGGTGGAGGAGGTTCATGGAGAACAACAGCAACTAAAGAGCCAGCTTGGGCATGGGGTGGTGGTGCCGGAGGTGGTGGTGGTGCTCCAGGAGCTGGTGCGGCCGCTTCACTTTGGGCTGAACCACCAGATCAACACAGAACAACACCATCATCTATAAACTCATTTCTTCCTGGCGATCTACTAGGAGGAGAAAGTATATAGACCATCAATAAGACTTTTACAAAATTTCCAAATCCAAAGGCCTAATAGAGTGTGTGTGCTACCAGAAGGAACTTGTACTGAAAAAAAGAAAGGAATTGGGCAATACTATAAGCGACAACGCTCCACGAAGGCATGCATGTACCAAAGGTATGATGATTTGACTTTTAAAATTATCATGAGTCAAATCCTCTTCAATTAATTTTTTATAATTTGGGGAGTACGCAGAAGTACTTAACTATTTTTTTTTTTATGATAAGGCTTATTGTTTTAACCAGGAAAAAACATGACTTCAATAAATTAGTAATAAGCAGTTTAGGATTACTTTTCAGTACTACCACTACTAGTTCTTTCCCAGTGTTCAAACTTTTTATTTTATTTTAATTATAAAAATGAATTTGGGTTAATACTTTGCAACTTGACTCTTTTAACAGATTCTTTGTTGTGAAGTTTTATTATTTAGGTAATCAAATTTGGTTGGTTTCATCTCGCTTAAAAAGAAATTTGGATAAGGGATCGATCCTTAATATTAACAGAATCTATAAACTTTTTTTTTTAAATCAGGTTTTTATTTTTATTTTTTAAACAAGTCCAAGAAAGATGTATAAAGTAAAAAATTCATATCTCAGTGAGCTTTCTAGTGGTCATAGCTAAGTTGTGAAATATATAAAAAATGTATTTATAATCAATGTCTACATAGATATATATATATATACGGATATATATATATATAGATATATATATATATATAAAATATAAAGAATTAAGAAAAGAATGAATTTTGAAAGCCTTAAGAAAATACCATGATGAAATCAATTTTATACAAACTAAGTCGTAATTCTTAAAATGGAAATATTGTGGGATTTTTTGTACTTAGCATTAACAAGAGAGAAAAGTTTTAAAGAAGAAAAAATTTTGTATTAACTTTTTTTTCTCATCAATTGTTTCCAATTTATTGCAATCAGTAATTTGTAAAGAAAAAATTTTAGTCACATTTAAGGGGAAAAAAAATTGTTTAAGCGGATGGTGCCGGGAAATTAAAAAGTAATTAATAAACAAAAATAATTTAGTAAAAAAAAATTCTTATTGATTTCTTATTTGAAATTATATAGAGGCATTAAATATATATATATATATATATATTGGTTTAAAAGAATGTTTTTTCCCCTTTCTACAGACCAGCTAGTGACCACAATAACAAGTTATTTCCTTTCTAAACAAAAAGAAAATTGAGGACCAAATTCCACCATGTAATTTTTACTTTTCTTTTCTCCCCATCCACCCAAATTCTACAAATGGAAATGAATAAATAAAAATAAAACTTGTACACCACTTCTCAGAATACATTACAAGTTGTAAGCTTGGGGTCATTAATTCTTGATCACGCTGTGTGATAGATCAGCTTTTAGTTCGGGATATGAACAGAGAGATTATAAGAAATTGCTTTTAATTCCCACATTAGGTGTGCAAAAGCGCTTTTCCGAATAATCAGGAAACTCCCAAGGTAACTTATTTTTGTACCAACAAAAAAAACGAAAATTGCAAAAATACGCATGTACCCTTTACTAATTGTTGTTGTTGATTTGGATTTTTCCTTCTTTTTTTTATTTTATTTTTACCAAGTTAAAGTAATGTGTTTACTTCTTATTTAATTATAGTTACATGTGTGTTATTTTGAATGAAGAGAGCTAGTTAATTTTATCCCGTATCGTGGTTTATGTACCTCATGGACTCTCTTTTTCTATCCTCTCACTCTTGTCTTTCTGCGTTGTTCATTTTTTGATTTCTCTTTTTCTTTTAAATAAAAACTAAAAGGCTTTGTACAAAAAAAAACACCTCCAATCAAAAAAACAAAAAAAAAAAACAAAACTCAATTTTGATTCAATAAAAAACTACATGACTTTTTTTAATAAAAAAAAAATATATATATATATTGATTATGGGGGTTATAATTTCATTATTATACCACTATCAATACCCAATTTGTTTATTAATAGTATAAATAATTGAATATTTAAAAAAAAAAAAAAAAAAAAAAAATATTACACGACAAGTAACAGCTAATGTTCCTGTCGCGGCCACAATCAGACTGCTTGAGTATTTTGTGAAATTATTATATAAATACAAATTTTATTAAAGAATAATTTAATAATTTAAAAAATAATTAGTAAATATATATATTTGATTAAAAAAAGAAAATTTTTTCTTGTGTAAGGTAGTGTTTTAAGTTTTGTTACTATGGTGTTTTATGTATATTTTTGAGGTCCATTATTTTATTTTTAATTTAATTTTTTGACAGCTTTTTCAAAGTCAAATTTTAAGTAAACAAATGGTTGTTTAATCACAAATTTTAGGTCATACTTTTTTTTCTTTTCTAAAAATTAGCGTAATTCTTCTTTAGTATTCAAATAAAATAATATGGCAATATTATTCTGCTTTCCAAGAGTTTTTTTTTCTGTAATTTTTATTTGTTCTCTAATGAAAGTGAGATATTTTGTGTTATATTTTAGTAATATTTTTTTTATTTTTCCCCAAGTTTTTTTTTTTAAGCGAATTAACATCTAAGTACAATGAACTGAATATATCTATATCTATATAAAACAATGCCCCCGCTGTGAGCAAGCACAAAGTGCTTTTTTTTATTTAAAATACTTCAGCAGTGTTTTTTTTTTTTAACTGTATTAAAATTAGTGTTAAAATTAAGAAAAAATAGTAGCAGTTTCCCTGTTGATAACTTTCAAGATTTTTTAATGTTTACTCAAAAGAACTCAAGAATTGAATAGTAAAATTATGGAGATTCACCTCATTTCACTATTATACAATAAAAACCTAACTTTTTCACTACTATTTTTAATCATTTTTATTAAGATTTGGTTTACTCTTATGGTGCAAAATTTTTATGGGACAGTTACTGATGGTGGGTATATTGGATATTATTATTAAGTCTTTTAACAGAATATATATATACTATATAATATATATATATATCTATATTATATATATGTGTGTTGTGTGTGTGTGTGGTGTGTGTGTGTGGTGCTTGTGTGGGTGTGTGTGTGTGTGTGTGTGAGAATGAGTATATTTTTTGTGTATGGATAATGTTGCCATAGTGTTGGAGGGAGGATAAGAATTATTAAAAAATCGAATTAAGGGGAATAATTAGATTTTATTTTTCTTTTCATATAATTAAATAAAATCAAGGAAAAACAGGACATTTAGTATACATAATAAAAATAAAATCATTTGTCTTCCCCTAATCTTTTGTTTTTTAAAGTTTTTCGATAATAATCTTTAAATACTCAAAATACCGAAAAGAAAATTAAATTTTAGGCAGTGCCCCCAAATTAAAAAAAAAACA
The DNA here is from genome assembly GCA_011037195.1 of Triatoma infestans. NCBI lineage: Eukaryota > Metazoa > Arthropoda > Insecta > Hemiptera > Reduviidae > Triatoma > Triatoma infestans. Next base: position 88,878 of record JAAEAF010003603.1, on the reverse strand, counting down.
TCTCCCCCTTATTAATTAATGGCAATATAGGGTTGTAAAAAGAAATTGATTGTTATAGTCTGATTATTATTTATAAATTATTGATTACATATTATTATAATATTATATATGTATGGAAATATGCCAAGTTTTTAGTTGTTTTAATTATATCGTTTTTTTTTTTTATTTATTTTTTCTTAGGATTTAAATTTGCTTAATGGTTACACTGGGAGTTTTTGATTACCAAATTATTCTCTTCTATTTTATTAATATTTGATAACATGTTTTTCGAAATTATACATAGATAATATAAATTAATATGTATAATTGGCCAATAAAAAAAGTAAAAATAAAAATAAAAAACCAACCAAATATTAAATTATAGGTTTTTTACAATTTGTTAAAAATATTATATATTATAAAAGAAATATTAAAACAAATTTGCTTGTTTTTTTTTTTTATTTATAGTATTAAGTAAACTATATATATAGAATTATATAAATTAGTGTTAAGTTATAAGTCAGTAAGATGTACAAAATGTATTTGCTTTAGATATTGTTTTTCGTTATAATTAGGTTATTATTATAAATAAAAAAAAAAAAAACTTTTTTTTTTAATGGGGTTGCAGGATAATAATTTTGTTAACGTAAACAAAAAAAAGAGTAATCATTAAAAAAATAAAGTGGTATTTCTCCATGCAAAAAAGCACTGTTCAGTGTGAGTGTATGTTTTTATTCATTGACTCTAAATACGTAATAGCTTTTTTTTATTATTATTATTTCTTACTGTACCAGGTTTTATTGAAGCTGCATAAAAAACATACTATATTTGATGATGTCTTCTTGTTAATTCTCTGGTCTAAAAAAAAAAAAAAAAATTATGTAACCTGTGGCCTGTTTTGCTCACACTCTTATATTTAAAAAAATAAAAAAAAAAAAAAAAATCTCCTCTTGTATTGTGATAATATAACTTATGAGAAACAATTAATATTTAAACATAAATAAAGAAAAAATACTTCGCAAAAAATATATATGGCAGGAAACCTCCCATCCCAATTTTTGCACATTTATGGGAAACTTGTCTAATATATATATATATATTTGTATTTTTTATTATTTTTTTTTTTTATACATATTAAGGTACGTCGTGATTTTTTCCAGTGATACGTACACAAAATTTTTAACATTGGTAGCTTGTACTTTGTATTACATCCATACTAGTTAATATATACTACATCAATTTGATATATATATTATAACAATGGTAGACTATTTTCTGGTAGCTTAGGCTGAAAAAGAAAAATCTTGTTGCGTTGTTTTTTAATTATTAACATTTAAATAATAATAACAATAATAATACAAATAAAATCTTAGATATAAAAAAAAACCTTGGGTCACGGTCATTATGTTTTTTATTTTCTAAAAAACAAAAAAATAGTCAATTCACATATCCTTACTAATTTTTTTCTTTATATGTATATATATAATTCATAAAAGTACAATTTTAGAAAATGCATTTTTTTATATATATATATTTTTTTTAAACGATTCTTTCCCATGACCCTTTGGACTTTACCATTTGTAGCCCAGAGATGATTATTTTTAATATTTTTATTTCCCAATTGTCTACGGCACCACCACCACCACCCATTTCTTAGGTGTATATTTTTTTTAATACAAAGTTGCGCACATAAAAAAAAAAAAATATAATAATCTCTAAAAAAATCTGAAAAGTTTTTGAAATAACATTTTTTCGGGACCCCGAAAATTCTTTATTGTAGATGTTGAATGGGGGGGGGGGGAGATTTCTTTATTATATCAATAAAATACTGGAAATTGTGGTTTTGGATTTGTTTTTAACATTCTCTCTTGCTGATGTTTTGCTTATTTTCGTAACATTTTAACACGTAATCTAGATGAACTGTGACTTCTTTTGTTGAATAATAAAAAGACATTTAAATCTCATTGTTTTCGTGAAGAAAAAAGTTTCTGTTTAAATTTTATGAAATGATTAATGTGTTTTATTTTGCTATTTTCTTGAATAGTTACTAATAATTTATTTGGTAGAAGATACTTTTCTTCCTTTGTAATTTCCACTTGATTTTATGATTAATGAAATACATATTTCCACCGAAATACTAGTAAAAATAATATTGGCAAAAGTCAGAAAAAATGGCTATTTTGAACAAATTATTAATTGTATTGAAAGCTTTTTAGGTAAGGTTTAAAGTGGGTTTTGTCCGCAATTTATTATTCAACGAAGAAGTTTTTGTTCTGGAACTATGTGAAAGAAAAAAAAAGAAGTTTTTTAAAATTACATAAAACAAGATATTTAATTATTATGAAGGGTGATCAGCCCTAATTTATTAGAACGACAGTTTTTTTCCTAAAATTTACATAAAACAAAATTTATTGTTTTTAATATTATATATTTATGAAATATTTTTCAACACAGTCGAAATAATAAGATTTTTTTTCTTTTTAATTCAAATTTTCCATTTATTTATTTTATTTTAAAAGGGGACTTCTGGTAAATCGGCCATATGTAGTGGGCACGCTTATCAGAGCTTTAGTAGTCAACTTTAGGGTTTAATTGATAATAACTATAATAATAATAATAATAATAATAACATAATTTTGATTAGTCCAAAACTTTGTTAATAGCACAAAATATATTTATAAAAAAAAAAGAAAAAAAAAAGTAAGTAATAATTTAATGAAACAGGGGAAAAGTAACACAAAACAATTTTATTTTTTAACCACTTCAGAATAAAAAAAAAAAGTTATGGTTTTCCAAATAAACTAATAATTATCCTGCCTACCAAAAAAAAGTCAACTAAATTTGATAAAATATATGATAATAACATTATAACAATAAATGATAATAAATAATAATAAATCCTGTTTCCCCAAGATTTTTGTGATTAAAGTGCCACTTTTGTTTGATGAAATAAATAGAATATTTACTATTTAAAGGAAAGATAAAGAAAAGTAAAAAAGAAAAAAAAAAAAAAAACGATTAATATATTATAAAATTTAGATGTTGTAAATGTTGTCTGTTGCTCTCAAGATTTATAATGTGTGTGTTACTTTAAAAAAAAAAAAATATATATTATTATATTATAATAATAATAATATAATAATAATAATAGGAAATATTAAAAAAAATTAGCATATAGTGTACATGAAGATATTTTACAAAGGAAAAAGTCTTAAAAAAAGAAAAAAGAACAAAATGTGTGGTATGTTATATTTGGATAAATAATTAGTATTGTGATTTTCTTTGTTCTTTTAAAATGTAGATATATGTATCTAAAGTAATTATAATAATAATAATTGTAATAATACTAAAATATATCAAAACAAGGAAATTCTTTTCAAAAATTAAAAGTGTTTCTGCGAGTTCTTATATTAAATATTAAAAAAAATGCTTTTTAGCAACAAAAAAAAAATATATATATATAGGCACTTTTGTTTTTTTAAATAATAAACAATGAACCATTAAAACAAAAGTAAAATAAATAAAAAAGTATTGGACAATCATTTATTTGTAATTTTTGTTTTTCTTGATTATTGGTGTATACATATTACAGAAAACGTGGGTAAATTTATTATTTGATTCATATTTTCCATTTATCTTATCCATTTACTACAGATTTTTTTCTGGGTCTCTTATTAGTGAGCCGTGATCATTCGCGTTACCCTCTTTCTGCCATCCCGATTTTTTTTTTTTGTAACACCAGCCCATTTTTAGAGACATCCTTGATTATTATCTATAGCCAGGGCATGATGGTCTCTCTCCATCTACCTCTAAGAACCATGTATCTATCTCTCGCTTTCTCACTTTATTTTTGTCGATTGCATATTTTAAGGCATATTACAATAAAGGGCATCCACTCCATCTCTATAAGCCAGTGTTCTATGTTCAATTGTGCCATAGTGATTTTGCTAACTCTAATATTTTTGTTTTTGCAGTAGTAGTAAAAAGACCATTGGTCATATAATTATCGGGCGTAGCTTTCCTCTGTCAAAGATCTTGCCGAAACTGAACCTATCTTCTTCAGATTTATGCTTTTGATCTGGACTTTACGCATTCATTTTCAAGTATATAACATATACTTTTGATTCACAAAACAAACCCTTTTTTTTGGCAAATTATTTCAATTATTTGCATTGCTCTTGTGAATATCATTGACTGATAATAAATAGGTGAATTTAATAAAATAAAATTAATATAGAAAAAAAGGGGGCGCAATTATTAAGTAAAAAACTTTTATTGAAGCTGACTTATTTTTTTTTTAAATTAAAATTTGCAACACCAATAATGCCTATTTAAAATAAAGAGCAATAAACATTTTATTCATTTTTAAATTCTTAATTTAAGAAAGTGTATCATTTGTTTTTAATGTTTTTTTAAATTACTATAAATAATGGCTACAACGAAATATTGAAACTTTTACATTCTTGTAATTTTCCTCGCAGAAACACATAAAAAATTATAAACAGTATCACTTTCATTTTTTTCGCTTTTACATAGTATGATTTATTTTTTAAGAACTGTTGAATAGAAAATTTAAAAAATAAATAAAACTTTTCCGTGCAAGCCATATCATTTATTTGAAATAAATAAAAGCAAATAAAATATCTTAATAATTTAAAAAAATAGAATTTGCGACTTAAATGAACCAAAACCAAGATTGATCGTACTTTTTTTTTTACTTTTTTTTTTTTAATGAAGTGAATCATATTTATGAATTAATACATTTCTTTTATTTTTTTGTAAGTCAAATAAAAAAAAGATAAAAACTTGTTTTAATTTTGATAACATTAAATACAATATTTATTTTTTCTGAATTAATATATATATATATAAAATATACGGCTTATTTTTTCAAAAATAAATAAAAATTTAAATATTAATTATAAGGGTTATGTGTAAATACTTATTGAAGCAAAGCATATAAAAATAATAATAATAATAATAATAAAAACCTAGGGTCTGTCATAAATAAGATGTGTTCAATGTAGTAGGCTTCTTATCTTTGTAAACTGTGGATACTTGGCTAAGTCTTTAAGTTAATTATCTGATTTTATTTTCCTAAATAAAAAAGAAAACAGTAAAAACATATAGTTTTACTTCTTTCGTGACCAATGTGTCGCTTTTCGTCGTTTTGATGCCATACCTTTTTAATAAGCATTTTAAAGTGACTGGAAACGACATAGCCTTACCAATTAAGAAAAGAAAAATTATCCAGAATTAATAAAAAAATTAAAAAAAAAAAAGTAAAAGTTATAAAAAGAAAAAACTCTTCCAGTGGTCTTAAAAAAAAAAAAAAAAAAAATGTATTTACCTATTTAACAGTAATAAAATAAGTATAGATTTTTTTCTTTCTTGGAGAGGTGCAGTTTAGTATTTGTACAGTGATTTGGGGAGGGGAGGAGAAAGTGTTTTTTTTCTAGGGATTAGTTTAAATTTGATGCACTTATTTTGTATCAGCGTTGTAAGGTTGTATTGTAATATTTAGTAATTTAAACAAGTTTTTGAAACATTTTTTTTGTCTAAATAAAAAAAAAATTAGTTTTTATTTTTCTTTATTTTTTTTATTTATTTATTTATTGTCACATATAAATCATGAAAGTGACAAAATAATTTCTATAAATAAAAAAAATATTATTTACATATTTGTCCTATATTATTTTTAATTAAAAAATAAATAAATTTGTTTTGGTGGGTTTTGGGGGTAAGAACAAATGTTTTCTTTTTTGGTTTTCCTGTACACTTTTTAAGAGCTATCTGTTTTATATATATATTCAAATATATATATACCAATATGTAAAAATAATCACTTTTTAAGGCTTAGATTTAAGTTTATTATAAAAAAAATATATATATATAATTCTCTTTTATTAAAAAAAATATATATACAATCTTGTGACCTGAATGTGGAAAAAATCAATAAATTAATTTTTGTGCCCTAAATAAAAATGAAAAATAAGTAGTGAAATTCTGCTTCATTTCCGTATGGGTTTTTTTCTTGTCGTGTGAAAAACTTTTTTGGAAAATGAAAATTGATTTTTTTTTTCTTTCGTCTTTTTTTTTGCTTCAACATTTTTAGCAAAAAAATAAGAAGGAAAAAAGAAACTATATTTATGCATTTCAAAATGCAGTTATGCAAAATTTGGCTCAATAATTTTGTTTTTTTACAAAACTTAAAACAAAATAAGGCGCACATGTTATCATTCCTGTTATATTGCAGAATTCGTTTTTGTTTTTGCTTTTTATTTTAGACTTATTTTCTTTTTATTAAATATAATAAATATCTTTAAGACTGAATGGTGATGGTCATTAATAGCTTTGTTTTGAATTCAAGCGCAGGATTTTTTTTTTATTTAATTCAGTATAACTGTAATGTGTAATATTCTCTATAGTTATTAATTTTATTTTTATCAGATTTGTATAAGAAGAAACTAAACCTAATTCCCAAGTTTTTTGATATTTTTATTATTTTTTTTTTAATTCTTCAGTATTAGCAGGCCAAATGGATGTAACTTGCAACGTGCCTAATGTAAGTGCTATATAAATCTCTTTTTAAGTCCCGGCATTGGGTTTTATTATAATAATTAAGAACACCTATTGTATAAAATAAAAATAATAAATAAATAGAAGATTGTGAATCTTATATATCAAATTTTTAATTGTACAATGTGACTTAACTCTAAATACAAATAATAATAATAATAATAATAATAATAATAATGATGATGATGATAATGGTTATTATAATACCAGACTTATTTGAACAACAACAACAACAAAAAAAAAGTGTAACAAACAATTTCAATAAAGAGTGAGTTTTCTTAAGTATAGCTTTAGAGGACAACTTTGATAAGAAACTTTTCAGACCCGGGGCTATTAGGATGTCATAGCAATTAAGTTGCGATATTTTGCATGTATGACAGAATAAGCTGTCATATTTGTACGCACATTTCCACACATTCATATTGTGGAACTTTACTTAATACAAGTTTCATACAGTTAACCATTTAATACGGAGCTCTCTATTCTTACCCTCAGGCTCCGCCATTGTTCTTATGATTAAATGGAATCAGTTAGGAGCCTTTTCACACTGTGTCCTCCATCCTTCTCCATTTTTAAGTCTGTTATTATAATTCTTTCTTTGGGAAGAGCTCTCGTAAATACGCTTCTCTCTTTTTTAAAAAGAATTATATAATTATATGAATATTTTATATAATTATATCATTCACATATCCCTATTACTTAATAACAGAACAACGTATGTTTTCACTTTTTGTCAAAGTGATCAATTTAAATCTTACTGGGAAAATACTCGGTAAAACCCGTTTGTTGTAATATTAAAACATTTGCCATTGTGACCAAATCTTTTATTTTTTATGAGGGGGAATGAATGGGCAGAATATTGACATAGTTTATGAAGAATTCTTTTCAAAGTTGATGTTACGTACTTGTTTAAAAACAATGGTAATATAAAGCACACATAACAACATATTATAGAAGTGAATTTGTAGGTGTTTGAAAAAAAATCAAAAGTGTTTGTTACATTAATTTTTTTCTTTAATCCTGTGGGACTTACACTAAAAACTTTCAAAGTTGGAAAAATTACGTTTAGCAAAATGTGATGTATCAAAGAAGATTAGTCATAGAATGAATAAATAAAAAAGAAAAAAAAATATTGGTTAAGTCAGAGAGACCAACTTAAAAAAAAAAAAAAAAAAATATTTTTTTTTAGTTTGTATTTAATATATTGGTGAAAAAAACCGTCCTGCGCATGTAGATCTAGATAAAATAATTTAAAAAAAAAAAAAAAAATACAATTTTTTCAATGATATAGCTCCCAAAAAAATTTTTTAAAAATGTACTTGTAGAATTATATATATTATAAAATAATTGTTATTATTAGGTTAAGTTTTCCTCTTTGTGTGTATGTATGCTGAGCCAAAAATAGAAATATATTGAAAAATATTTCTATTAATAATGAATTATTATTATTTTTTTTTTTTAGGTTGATATTCAAATCTTGAGTTTTTTTCTTTTTTTTTTCTTCATTTCCTTTTTAAACAGATTTTTTTCTTATTTTCGGGGTCACTTATTGTGGGTTGTTTTTTATATAGTGTTAAACAAATGGACAGTGAGGGCACAAAGTTTCCTTTTTTTTTCGTCATAACATTGATTTTATTTTTGGAATTTAAATCTTTACTTCTTTTTACTTTTTTGATATAGATTCATTTACGGTCATAAAGAAGCAGTGAAGGAATCTATAGTTAGAAAAAAAAAAATTGGATTTTCCAATAATCAAAATTATATTTAAAATTGAAAAAAAAAAATAATCTTCAAAGAAAAAAATACTTTGGAGCTTTGTGAAGTCTACTTTTTTTCTTGTCTAGTCTCTCTTTTTAAGTCATTTTTATTTAACGAAAAATTAAACAGTGGATATTTTTCGTTGTTTTTGAAAGAGGAAATTTTTCAAGGCAATTTCTAATATTTAAATTGGTGGCAAGGCAATTTCTTTTAGAGCCTTTTTAATTATTATCTATAATATAGGTGGTATTTTTTTGTGCAATCAGTTCATCATAGTAATAATGGAACTTGTTTCTTTTTTTGCAGTATTTGACATTCCGTGGTTATGTTTAAAAATAAATTTTAAAAATGCCTTAAAGTATAAATAAGTGTCATTAAAATATGTTTTTCTTTTTTTTCCTCTTCTGGTTATTAATAAATAAATAAATGAGAATAAATATTTGGTTTTCCTTTAATAAAAATTTCTAAACCCTTTGACAAGTGCCTTAATGAAAAACTAAAAGTCGTTTTATAGTTTTTTCGTAGACAAATAAAACACTAAGTTTGTGCTTTTTTTAAGATGAAGGCACAAAATGAGTGCAATTTAGAACGTGTTCAAAAAAGTAAAATAATTCCAACTCTAATCTAAAGTAAATTAATAAATAAAATATATATTTTAGCAAGTAAGAAAAAAATATCCTAAAAAAAAAATTAATAAGACACTTCTAAATTAATTTTATTTTAATTAATTAATAAAAATTGTGAGATTAAGTTTATTTTAAATGTAATTTATTGTCCTGAGATAGTGACTTTATTTTTTGAGAGTGTGTGTGGGGAATTCGGACTTTTGTAGTGATTGTGCGAGAGATTGTGGCACATTGTTTTGCGGGCAGGAAGCTGCGATTTTAAACAATTTCTCTTGAGAATATGAGTACGATTTTGACGCTTTGTTTTGACAGTGAACTGTGATTGTGACACTTTGTTTTGAGAATAAGAGAGATTCTGACGCTTTGTTTTCAGATATGAGTGAATAATGGTAATTTTGCCACCGTTCATAATCTGTTTTTGAATTTATCATTATTTTTCTCTCTCTCTAAATAAAAATACAGAAGGAAAAATAGATTGGTTAATGTGATTCTTCTTTGGTCTGAACAATACATTAGATAAATCAGTTTATATTTTATAAAAACTACAGAAAAAATAATTTTTTCTGTTAAATTTTCTCTATATTGATAGATAATGCGACATTTTTATTGTGATTTATTGTATAATTAATTAAAAAAAATCAACTCTGTAATACATAAATAACTTATTATATATTACCTGATAAATACGCTCAATTTTTGCTAATCTACTCATTAAGTTTTAGATTTAATTTTAGTATATGTGGCCTTAAAAAAAAAATAATATCTCTCGAGTATTTTTTGAGAATAAAAAATAAATAAACAAAGAGAAGTAAGAAATAAAAATCTGCACTTTAATTTAATTCACATATCATCAAAAAACATTTATGTATACATTTTTGTTTTTGGCTTAAAATTGTATCCTGCTTAAATATAATTTAAAATAAAATTCAACAGGGCATTCGTCACAAAAAAAAAAAAAAAAAATGTGATTATATATTAGGTTTTAGTTTCCTGTTTTTTATTTAACACCAAGATAAAGTAAAATATATAAATTTATTAGCAATACTCAATTAATTGCTCTCAGGGCTTCGGCAAAATCAAACAGCTTATTTTAGAAATAATTTAAAATAAAAATTGTAACAATAGTGCTCTTTTAAAAAAAATATAATAATAATAAATTGAAAAATAGTTTTAAATTAAAAGAATCATTAAAAATAAAATCTAGGTCACCAGTTATTTTTATTTAATATTGTGAGTTATTAATATTTTGCGTTTATAAGATAATGGTTACCCTTTTTTTCTCTACTTTTATTTTTTGTAAATTGAACACGTTTCTTTCAGTCATTTATAATACCAAGCTTTTTTTTTTTTTAATTAATGTCAACATTAATGACTTTTAAATGAAATTATAGATGTTATCCATAAATATTGTGATAACCCTTATTTTGTAATAGTAATTTTTATCTTTATTTTAAATTTTATTAATTAATGTACATTATATATATGTATTAAATTACATATATATATTCTTTAAAAAATCATTATTAATTTAATTTAAAATAAGAAATAGGTTCTAATTTTTTTTTCTTGCTTTTCTTTTCTATTTAATTAGTTTTTCCATCAGTTCTATTATTTATTTAAAGTAGAAAAAAAGGAAAGTGTCAGTTTTTCATTTTAATATTGAAAAACTGAGGGGGCAATAAGACTGGCTAATGGTTAATTTTGTTTCTCTTACTTTCAACCTTGTTTCCTTTTACACAAAGATCTTGGATTTTTTTTTTTTAAATTTTGTATATCTAGCAAATATTTTCTTATAAAGTTATATATACATGAAAAAGTTGTTTTCTTAAGAAAAAATCTGCTGGCAAAAATTATCGCACACTATCTCCATAATTCTTCGTCGCGTAATTTTTTTCATATTGGAATATTATCGTTGTAAAGTTAAGCATTCATTAATAATAATAATAAAAACATTAAACTAATATTCCATTTTGAACTTATATTTAGGCAACATACTTGGTGCATTTCCTTCTTTCTTTCGTTTACCATGAATAAATTGCGGAGACCCGGAGTTCATAAGAGAGATATTTTTCAGTGTTTTACCATACATGGACTCGTGTTGATTAAAGAAAGAATAATACCTTTAATTCATTCGTTAGGAATTATTTTGATTTGCCTCGAATTGAAAAACTTTTTTTGTGGCTAAACGTTTCGACATGCTTTCTTGAACGGCCTGTGATAATAAAGTATGGAATATTTATTATTGATACTACTTATTAGTAAGCAGACCATTGAAGAAGGCATGCATGTATCAGTGTCGAAATGTTATAGTCAAAGGAACATAATGCCTTTTATCCAAATAATTTGTTTAACTAAAGAACTACAATCAAAAAGTCCCTAAAACAAATTTTAATTAATAATTATTTTTTCATTTAAATAAAAATTGTTTGTGCGTTAATTTTACCCAGCAGGGAGCTCATTTATTGGTGATTATTTCTTCCCCCAAAAGATTAAGATAATCTTTAATATCTTTATACCTCATTTTAATTGATTTTTTTTAAACACTTCTTTTTTTATCGCCCAGCTAGATAGCCCAAACCATGACGCAATCTAGTTTTTCCATATTTTACTTGCATAAATAGTTAATATTTAAAGGTATTTCCTTCCATTCTTCTTTATTTATTTGTGATAAACCGCACTTTTTCAATATATTATCTTCGTTTATTTTTTTTTAAACATCATTATCTCTTAAAATAAAAAAAATTGTTATTTTTCTATAAATAAGGATATATATATATTAATTAAATACTTGGGTTCCTAAAATATTTTAAAAAACTTATAAAAGATAAAACCAGTAATAGTAGATAATTTTGTATTAATTTTATGTTTTTTTTGTGCCAAAATATTGTTGGGGGTGACAATAGACTCTCCCCGCTATTTTAGAAAAATGCAGCGTACCAACTTAAAAGTTTAAAAAGCCCATTAGCCTATTTTTTTTTTTTAGAGTAAGGAGCATTTTTTATTTTTGCAAATATTTGAAAAATAAAAATAAAAGTGTATATTCCAAATATATTATTTTTTAAATGCAATATATTGGACGTTTGTAAGCAATTTTGTTGTGATTACTACTATTATTTTCTTTTCTCTATTTTCGTTTTGTTTTTATTTTTTCGCTAGATAGGTTCTTTTTGTGTTTTTATGTTATTGGTCTTCTTATTACTTCATCAATACTTCAATCCAATAAATCAGATGTGATGAATATCAACCTTAATTTAAAAAAAATAATAATAATTGGCTCTTTTTTTTAAAAAAAATATTGTACATAAAATAAAAGTGTACTTTTCTGTTTTATTATTATTCTTATTATTATTATTATTATTATTATTATTATTATTACTATTATTACTATTATTACTGTATTATTTAAATCATAAATACTTAAAAAAAGTGTGTTGTTTGTGGCATAAAAGTCGAATGTAATATTAAATTATGTGGATGGTTTAAATAAAATTAAAAATCCAAAAAAAAAATAAATAAATACAAAAAATAAAAAAAGTTTCTTAATTTCTTAAATAAAAAGTTAAAAGTGAGGAGCTTTATTATAAATATAATATTATAAATGTATGTGTATGGTATTTTTTGTTTATTTGATGAAAAGCATTAAAAAAATTAGAAGTTACGTAAATATAAAAGAAATTGAAAACAAAATTCCCCTGATTGTAATTTTTACCAAATGTACCTGTAATATTGTCCTTTTTTTTTTTCAAAGAAAAAATATAAATGGCGGCTTTTTTACTTTGTATCAAAGAAAAATTTCATAGCTGTATCAACGTTTTGTTTTTCCTTTAATTAGTTTTTTTTTTTAATGTGAGCTTGGGTAGCCTATAGCTGCACTGTTGTATAAGTAGTTCGTAATACTATTTTAAAGAAAGATAAAAAAAAAATGTACAAAAAAATAGGAAAATTGAGAAAAAATACTATTATGGTCCAAGACACATCAGAAAACCACATTTTTACGACCATCATTAAAAAAAAAAAAAAAAAAAAAAAAAAATCGTTTAAAACATAAAGTGTGTATCTTTTCGTTTTTCCACTCAAACTTTTTTAAATTCTGCCATATTTAGTTTATTATTATTATTATTATTTATTTGTACCTTTTCGTTCTTACTTTTCACTCTGATTGAATTTGCAATAATTTACCAAGAATTTACAATAATGTACCAAGAATGTACCAAGAATGACCTTACAATGGTAGTTAAAATTTTTTTTTTTAAACTTTCAATAATACAGCGACTAATGTAATATATAAATCGAAAATGTAAAGAATATCACATTTTTTTTTTTTTCTTAATTATTGCGGCCTAAAAAAAAAAATTGGATTTTATTTTTCGGTGACAATATAGACTTAAAATGAATAGGAAATTTTTTAAAAAACTTGAAATAGTTTTCTTTATAAGTATAATTTAAAAAATTTAGTTCCATTCATTTGAGAGAGGAAGGGAGGAAAAAAAAAGAATTGATTTTCTCTAACTAGTTTACAGTAAATGTGAAAAAATCTTTTTCTAATAATTGCTGAATGGGTTTTAGTGTCATCCCTATTTACAGAAATTCTATAAAAACTGTAGGAATGTTGAAAGTAAATATTTTTTGCATAGTTCTTAACCGAAATTCTTTGACGATATATGAAACTTACGAAAATAGTCGATAGTAAGAAAAAATGAAACAGGGCGCATAATTAAGAAAATCTCAGATATATTAAATTGTATGGGTAAAATATATTCATTAATTTTTAAATAATGGTTTAAATCGGGGTATGCAATTTTTATTTTTTTTCTAAATACATAAAAGATTTTTTTTTTTTTTTTAAATTAAAAAAAAAAACTTATATCACATTAAACTGGATTAACTTTAACCAAGCAACATAAAGCATGATTTCATATATACATGAACATATGCTTAATGATTTTATTTCTTTTTGGTGGATCTATTAGAAACAAGTAATAATAATAACAATAAATTGAATAAACTGACTATTCACTTTTTTACAACATAAAAGTTTTTATTTTGTGTTAATAATCAGCAGTTTTTAAAAAAAAGTATAAAAAAGTCGATCATTCCATTCTAAATGCTGTTCTGTAGTGCCTACCTTAAATAATGGAGAATAAAAATAATAAATTTTTGGCATATTTGAGATATATATATATATATAAATATGTATGTATATATGCAAATTTATATATGTGTATTATATTATATATATATATATAAAAAATGTATATATACACATGTATATGTATATATATACATTAGGGGTAATTTTTGTGACTTGAGCATTTAACATCACCAATTTATTACAAAGAAAAAAATTAATAAGTAAATAAAACATAGGTTTAAGTAAACAAACAAGATTTTGTTAAAATCTATTCATTTCTATTAAGTACGTATTTATTAAATATAAAGTATAAATAAAAAAATTTAAAAAAAAGGCAGTTTACTTAAATAGATAATTATTAAAATATTATTGTAAATTTGTGTATTAAAAAATAAAAAAAATAAAAATATGGTCCCCAGAAATTCGAGTGAAAATATTTTTTATTTTTTTAATTTTTTGTTGTAAATCTGTGGTTCCAGTATTAACGGATTTTATATAAATATTAAAAAAAAAAAAAAAAAAAAAAAAAAAAATTGAGAGTGTTAAAAATAACATGGTCTCTCCATTAAATAAAAATTTGTATGCCTTAAAATGTATTTGAAAAAAAACATCATAATATTTTTGACATCGACTGATACAGTTGACAGTTGTTTCTAATTATATTATTTAATTTTCACTATTTTAATGCTCATTCCGAATTTTTTATTTTATTTTAATTTTTTATTTATTATGCATATATATTTATATATTTAATACGTGTATTATTAATGCAAAAAAAAAAAAAAAATCATTCACAGGGTTTCCAAAATTATATTTTTCATGACAATTATTAAAGGTATCACCCACTCGTTTTTTTTTTATTTTATTTTATTTTGTGTTAACCTAATTATATTTAAAAAAAATAATGTACCATAATTATATAAAATTTAAATCATTTTATGGAAGGGCTGTGCCAGTTTGTTTTTTTCTTTAAAATCTCATGGTCAGTTCCAAGATTATGAGTGTAGGGAAAAAATAAAAAAACTTTTTAACCTATATTTTGTGTCCAAAAAACTTGTGGAAGATATCATATTTTTATGAACCATATCACTCGAACAAGTCAACGCAATTATTTAAAATAAAAATATTAAAATTAAAAAAAAAATACATATAAAATTAAAAAAAAAAAAAAAATAAGAACTAATCTAGTGTAAATGAAAGTTAAATAAAAATTTAAAAAAAAAAAAAATTAGGTAATAAAAAATGCTGTGTATAACCAAGACAAATGAGCAAAAGAATGTGAGCAGAGTATGTTAATAATATTAATAATAATAAACCTAAATGGCAATTTTAAATTTAAGTATAATATGTAAAATATATATATTTATCTCAAAAAAAAAAAAAAAAAAAAATGGAGGAAGAAAAAAAAATCTTTTGTTCCGTGGTAAGGTGTCCACATAATTTAAGTGCTTTTTAATGAATAAAAAAAAAATATATATATATATATAAATTAAATATAAGAAATATTGTATATTACCATTAAATATGTTTAATGTATAAATGACCAGTATGCATTCAATAAAGGTTGTCCTTGAGTGTAATTAATTTACAATTGTTTGAGTTTTTTCTTTGTCTAAAAGCCTTGCTCCTGTTACAGAGATACAAAAAAAAAGGGGAAGAATATCTTTCAAAAATTATTCTTTGAATTTAAATAATAATATCTCTTGAGAGAACATTGTCCGGAGGCCGGCAGTGCACTGAGTGGTCTCCGGACGCCAATGACTATAGATGTTGAATCGCCTTAAATTTAAAAAAAAAAATCTCAACGATATAAATTACTTCAATTGTGTTGATAATTTCATGTACAAATTCAATTTCCAATTAATAAGCATCACTTAACTTATAAGCTTTAATAAACTTTTAGGGCGCTTGGTTGGGACGTCTTTTGAGGACTCAGCTTCCACTCAGGTGGCTCACGACATCATCATAGGTTAAATAAATAAAAAAACTATTTTGTCAATTGAATGAGTACTAGTTTTGCCAGCACCAAGTTCACCCTTCAGTGTGAATGAAGAACAAAAACTGGCAAAATTAAGAGGTAGTTTTAGAGATGTTTGACGAAAGTGATCGAAGAAGAATAATACAGTAAAGCGTCAAATAATATTTATACCCTCCGATGCATGTAAGTAGAGAAATCCAAATCTATCCCCTTTAAACAGATTAATTGCCAGATGAAACTTACATCTAGCATCTGAAATAAATAAGTCACCTCCCTTCCCATTCTGTTAAAAGTAGCAGCATTGCTTACCATTACCAACATATCCTTCACCTCCTGTGGATATATATACACGGATGGCTCTGCAGCATTTCTGAGCCTATTGGCAGAGTAGCAACAAATTTTGACGGGGAGATCAGGGCTATGACTTAATGGATAAGAGACCAAAGAACCATATTCGTGGACTCCAAGACGGCATTACAGACACTGAATCCTCACACTTGTCACCCTGATGTAGCCAGGAGTACTACTCTCAGGAAAACAAGTTGTTTTCCAGTGGACCCCTAGCCATGGGGGGTCTACCTGGAAACGACGAGGCGGACGGGTTGATCCGAGAAGGATCAACGAAAGCGCTCAGCCAGACGTGAGCCTAACGTTCCTGTGAAGATGCACTTCCAGCAAGCAGGAGGTAAGTGTTGGGAAGACAAAGAGCATAGGCTCCCACCTCATTTGCCGAGAGATGTGGCTGTGGCATGTTTCCGAGCTGCTACCGGGCGTGATTATTTGAAGCAACACTTGCATCGCCTGTCTCAGTGTGTGCTCTAGTTGAGGACGGAGATATGGATGCGGATCATGTGGAGGAATGCCCCGCTCTGACTGCAATCGTAACTCAACGGATACTTATTTTAGATTGTCTACTATATTGGGCTGTGCGAAAGTCATACTGTTGCAATGCTTAGAGACTGGCGTAGGATAAAAGAAAATGTAAATGTAGAATTATTTTTTAATTTAAGGCTCTTGTTGCAGACAACACTGTCTAACACCGAACAGTGAGTTGTAGAGGCTCCTAGGAAGAGAAAATCAAAGGGCAAGCACAGCAGGACTCTAACCCGAAACCTCCGCGTTGCTAGTCCAGCGCGCTAACCACGGAGCTTATCTCTTCCCGAATAAATAGAGAATTATGTGAAGATATTGCAAAATTACACTGGTTCTAATTTCACAGCTTTAGATATTTTGTTGAATAAAAATACGCTATCACTATTATTTATTTAATGAGCGACTTTCGTTTTAATAGTTGATGGCATAAATCTTGTAGTTGGTGTGTTCGTTATTGTTAATATATTGAAAGTATTCATCCAAGATGTAGTGGTAGTTGTTTTGGAATGTTTCTTAGTAGTTGCATTCTGTATAATATCCACTGACATTCTCGTAGTTTTAACACCTAAACTTCCCCAAGGTGATGTAATACTCGGTTCATTTTTTGTAAAAACTATCTTATCTGAATTTAATCTGTCTGAAATGGTAGTAGTTGTTGGTTTTCTAGTTGAAGATGATATATTTTGATTGATAGCACAGCGCAACATTGGTTTTACAAATCCAATAAATTTTGTTGTTCCGTTACAATAAACAGGTATTGATAAGTCCTGCAAAATATTAGTATTATTCTTTTCAGCTGGTGCCATGTCCGAAATAGCATACAACGACATGTTTGTATGAAAAAATAGCATTTCTGCTAAAGAACGGCTAATATTCATGGATTCTTGAAATTTTTCTATACACTTATCATGTGATTTTGAAGATGAATTGAATTCCTGTATGGTAAGATTTCCAGTGGGTACCAGTACAAGAATTATAAATGTTTTGTTTGTGTTCTGTGTATTATTTTCTTTTGCATTTAATTCTTGCTGAGGTGTTTGACAAGTAGATTTAGTCGTTTCTGGACAATAAGTTACCGGAGTTGAACATGATTCATTCCTAGAAAATCTTGGTTGGGAATCTAATTCAGACATGTCCCTTATTGGAAATATGTAGGCATTAGAGTAAAATAGAATCCTGCAAAACAAAGATATTTCAAACATTTGGAAAATCGAAAAACAGAACGATAGATGGTTGTATCATTTCCCTTATGCTTACAGTAAGCACAATAATAGATATTGTAAAAATAAAAAGAAATTGTAGATAATGTGAGTAAAAATCTGTTAGAACAGAACTTAGCGAGAGTTTTAAATCTCATTTTCATTCAGTAAATATAATTATTAATAAATCATACCAAAATATCTGGAAATAACTGATAAAAATAGTGTTCATTTCTACTTTTATTCATGTCGCTTCACCAGTCTTAATTGTTATTACTGTTACTATTATTATCATCACTAGGAAACAAAGATTGCTAGACACATATGTTACAATAAATAATAAAATAGCCTAATAATATTAAATATAAGTTGATTAATAAAATAACAATTTTTAATGCTAACTTGAACAATATATTTCCTCAATAAGACACTAATATTGTTTTAATAGATAGGAAATACATGCAGCATTTTGAATTTGTCTGTTTTTTGTTAGTTTTCGCATTTTCTGAGTTCTAAAGTTCATCTCCTTTATAAGATAGTTTACCAGAGGCATTGCCAATATCCTCACGAATTGAATTACAATCCAGTTTCTTTTTCTTGAAAGTTGTATGTTTTCCACCACAATACCGATTTTTTACACCAGTTACATATCTAGGTAAAAAAAAAAAAAATAACTGTCAATATGAAGTGAATTTCGTATCATCAATTTAGCCTTATTTCAAATTAATCTGGAGGGTTAATTCGCATCGATCTAAAAAGGTTGACCCTACAGATATATCTCAGTGAGTTTATGTTTGTGTTAATAATCCTGAAGCATCCTGCCATCCTGAATCTAGTTAGGACAACTTAGCCAGATTTTCGAAATTGAGTTTTCACCGGAAATACATGTTTTGTGGCCCCCTGAATATGAAAAAATGTTTTTAGCGAATGGTGTGTGTGTGTGTGTGTGTGTGTGTGTGTGTGTGTGTGTGTGTGTGTGTGTTAACAGAATATCTCAAAAACAAAAAGTGATTGACAACCAGGATGCTCAAACTGGATATTCCGTTTAGGCACTACTACCGCATAAAACACGAAGATTTGGGACAAAATCTATAAAGCGAAGTGTTAATTTGCGAATGTTATTTCATTTTTTTTTGAGATTTTCTCAAAAACGGCTCCAACGATTTCGTTTAAACTTCGTATAATATCTACACAAATACTATTTGAAACATTTTCCCGGGAAAATTGATTTTTTGGGGGTTCTAGGGGGGAACAGTAGCGCTATGCTTTCTTCTAAAGGACCACTTCAGTATAATGGTTTTATCACCTACATAAAAATAATAAACATTGGAAGCATTGATAAAATTCAAAATTTGAAGAAAATCCCTTTTACCGAAAGTGCTATTTTTTTATTTAGTTTTTTGGAATCTTCTCGAAAACGGTTACAACGATTTTCATTAAACTAAGAATGCTAGCTGGAAAGATAGAAACGTAGCACTTTTATTTGAAACACTTTTCTGAAAAAATTTATTTTAGAGGGGGGTATTGAAGGTCTGTCAGTTAGTTTAAAATTAAATTTGCACACAAGCTTTCTTAGTTTACACATAGGTGCGCAGTTCATACAAGCCCTCTCAGGTATACAATTAAAATCCTCACCCCCATTGTTACGGCCAGTCCAACTAAACATTATACACTGACGATGCAATTTTAAAGAAAATTTATTGATTAAATTGTATTAAGTAAGAGAAGATTGAGTAAGAGAAAATCGTATGAGTGCACAATTTTCCAATTCAAGGTTATTTTGCTTGCTGGAAAGGATTATGGAACATAGAGGATGTGGTATTTCGCCAGTGAGCTAATTCTCAGCTACTTATGAAGCATTGAAGAATCGCTTACCAGAAAATGAACCTGTTGTCGGACAGTTGGTTTTCATTTACCCTTCTTGAAAGATACATTAAGCTCACCCATTGAAACTTTTTGGCAAAGTAGGTTATGAAGGATAATTAATTCTTTTAAAAGGATCTTTCAAAAAGAAGGAATTTTCATATTATGGATCTTGCAGTACTTCTAGATTCATAACACGTGGCTATTTTGGTACCAAGTTTCTTATTTCGAATTTGAAATCGGAGATATCTCTGACCTATTCGCTGCATTACTTCCACTAAATTAAGTTAATTCTTGGAAAAATTTCCAAGGTGAGACCAAGAGAATTTCATTAAGCCCCACCTTCGTAACCTGAGCGGGCACAATGTTTTTGTTATTTATTTATGGTGCATCGGCTTCAAAAGATGAGCTTCCAAAGTTGCCATATTTGGCAACTTAAATCGGTATTTGGAAGCAAAGTTATTACTTATTTTTTTACCCATACAAATAAATAAATAAAAATATTACATGGTATTTTCTTCAGGGTCAGCTGCTTTGATACGATATCTGTTTACTGCTTCTTCAAATACAAAAACACTTCTCTGATCAGGATTTCTATAAAAAAAAGTAAACGATTAAAACAAAATATGTATTTATGAGGGTAGTGAAGAGGCATTTTTAAATTTCCAGTTCAAGTTTGCCCTCACGAGTCCAGACTAATAATCACTTCATCCATATATTAAGAGAAACCGCATAAACCTAATCCTCAAATAAAAACCTATCTAGTTAATTAAAACAGACTGTTTAATTCAAATCTTTCTTGTAAGGAATATTCTGGTGCAAACTTTATCGAAGAAACACTGTGTAAATTTCTTTGTCATCTTTGAAGATTCTATTCTACCGACTAGATAATGCAATGCAGAGTCCGAGTGCAATAATGAAATTTAGATTTCCTGCAGTATAAGCATGTTGGTTTGGATCTGATCTTCAATAGATAAATATTGACACAGTTTAAGCAAATGTCCTCAAATTTAAAAGGAATTTTTAACAATACAACAAAAAAATTATGTATTCATGTAAATTCGATAGCAGTTAAAGCAGAAATCAGCAAGTTTATATTTTTAACAATGTTGACACAGTTTGAGCAAATGTCCTCAAATTTAAAAGGAATTTTTAACAATGCAATTAGAAAATGATGTATTCATGTAAATCTGCCGGTCGATGCCAACATTAATTAAATGATTCCTTTGAATGATACAGTTATATCTTTGATTTAGTTACTTACCTAAGTATTACTTTACGAAGTTGGTCCAGTTGATATGCAATGAACGGTTTAATACTAGTTGATGGTGGAAGTTCAGAAAGGGCGGGTAATGGAGGTATACTGGTCCTCATATACACTTCTCGATCACATGATACACAATTCATTGGGCTAAAGCACAAAGTAGAAAATATCATTCATTTTATTTATTGAAAAAAAAAAATTTTTGTTGGAATCGTTGCTTGAAGATTGCATTAGATCATTAAGTATTAGATTACCAATAAGCTATTAGAAATTATGCTTAAATTTATAAGTGTTAAAAAATCTGTGTGAAACACACAAACGATTTTCTTTGTAAGAAAAAGTAAAAGTTTAGTAAATAATACATCAGAGATATTTTCCGTGATAGCCCCTGCTTCCTTTTGTGATTATCGACCGGTTTCTGGCGTTCGCCCATCATCAGCATGTTTTGTTAAAGCAGCGCGATAACCCAGACTTGCACAGAGTAAAATCAGTTTATACACCGTTTTATACATCAGTTTACACATATATATAAGTATATAAAATGATTTTGCTCTGGGCAAGTCTGTATTATCGCACTGTTTTAACAAAACATCTTGATGATGGGCTCGAAACTGGTTGGTGACCACAAAATCGGAAGGCTATCACGGAAAATATCTGTGATGTTATCCAGCTCTGCGGACCCAACCACAACAATAAAACAATGACCTGTCATAAATATGCAATCAAATATTTATAAATCTAGTTTTGGTGAGGAATTCCTCATTTAGGGAAACTCCTGAGAAAAAAGAAGCACCAAACTTCCTTATATTATTGAAAAGGAATTATGGTCGAATATATTAAGGCTTCAGGAGTTAGGAGTTTGGTCAGTCAGCATGCCGCGATTCCTAATGCATTCTTAGTTATTCTGAAGATAGCGGCCTCGCTTACTAAATCTTGCTTAGATCATCATCTTATATGAAACCCCTTCCATAAAAAAATGGAAACGATTGGACTAAACCAACCACACAAACTTCTCTTATAGCTGCTTGACATATACTAGAAACTTTTCGTAAACAACAAAAGATTACAACACAAACAATAAAAATTAAGGTTTATGGCTAATCAAGTAGTCCAGTTTTTATAGGACTCGATTCTTCCAATCTTTCGTCAGATTACAAATGAATCTTATTATATTTTGTCTCATGTACTTTATATTGATTGAGAGATTATATTTGAAACGCATTAATTTGATGGTTTAATTCCACGATTCTACTCCTACACATTTTAATTCTCTCGTTCAAAGTTGTTGGCCTCACTAGCATATCAATATCATGCTAGCACCTACACGATCTACTGCGCTACTCCCGAGAACACCCGAGAGGGGCCCAACACATAGCGACCTACACGATCTACTGTGCTACCCCGTAGACCTCCCGAAAGTAGCCCGCTACCAGCGACCTACACGATCTACTGTGCTTCCTCGTAAAACTCCCGAGAGGGGCCCAATACACAGCGACCTACACGATCTACTGCGCTACTCCCAAAAACACCCGAGAGTGGCCCAATACACAGCTACATAAACGATCTACTGTGCTACTCCCTAATACTCCCCAGTGGGCCCCAATACACAGCGACACGGTCTACAGCGCTACTCACTAAAACACCCTAAAGGGGCCTTAATACACTCCCAAACGATCTACTGCGCTACTCCGTAGAACAGCATTAGCGGGCTCAGAGAGGCTTTAGAAGCTTCCCCACTAAAAATAATATCAATTGGAAAATCATAAAAAACGAACTTTAGTAATTTATTAGGTCAACAAGTGTACCATGTAGGCAGTTGTAAATTTCTAACAAATGGAAGCAAAATAAATAAAAAGCAATTAGTTACAGCTATTAGACTTTGGTACAGTGCATAGCAGCTTACTTATCCTTCAATTTAAGCTGCATATGTCACTATCATATCACGTGTGTCGTTAATCACTCTTTTCTCTCTAACAATTTATAAGGCTAATTATTTATAAAATAAACTGCCATTGTCAATGTTGACCATTGTTTAACAAACAGTATTATGTGATACCTTAATTTTTCCTTGGCGCCGGCGGCTAGTCTTGCCGATTTCTTTGAGGGTGTATGGAATAATTCATTTCGTATATTATCTAATTTTGTTAGAAATTCCTCTCTCAGTTGATCAATAACTTCATTATCACATTTTCTATTTAAAACCGCATATAGTTCATTAAATATTATTTTCATAGTGTCCTCCTTAAGTGTAGATTTTTGATTATTTATTTTAGTTTGTTGAAATTCAAATTGAACAAAACAAAAAAGGAAATAGTGAAAATAACATACCTGCGCTGCTACTCTGGTAAGAGTTTCTTCGATCCCACGAGCAAAATCGTTACAAACTAATTCAAATTCATCAATGGATACCTTCATTTTTAGAAGCTCACAATCGGCTTTTGAAGCTAAAAATTCATCTATTTCAAACTTATCAGCTTTCATTTTTTTTAAATTTTCCATTTCTTGTATACAATCCTAACAAAATTTTTGATTTATTTATAAAATTAAAACTTTCAAATTTAATTTTTTCTATAATAATTTCATTTAGAAAATAGTTGAGTATTTGGGTCAGGAAAGGTAATAACAAACAACATGTCTACTGTTTTTCTCTAAACGAGTATGATTCCCATCTTCAATAGGGCAATATCTGTTTTCAAAAATGCAGATAATTGTAAAAGTTACTTTGAAATATTAACAAAAGCCCAAAGCAAAAACTAAAATTGTTGTGGTGGTTGGTTCCGCAGAGCTGGAAAGCATCAGAGACATTTTTCGTGGTAGCCTGCTTCATTTTGTGATCATTGACCGGTTTCGGGCGTTCGCCCATCTTCAGGATGCGTTTTTTAGACAGTGTGACAACACAGACTTGCACAGAGCAAATTCAGTTCACACAGTCTTCATTTTTATAAACCGGTCGATGATCACAAAATGAAGCAGGCTACCACGGAAAATGTCTCTGATACAAAAACTAAAAATTTATCATTGGTGGAAAACACAAATTACATAATATTTAAATTTTTATGGTTCTATTATTACATTAGGTAATTTTAAATCATCGAATTCCAAGTTGAAAGAAAACCGGTTACTTTGCAGAACAGGTATAAGAAATTCGTTATGCATTTCTTGCATAACGGAGAGGTCTCTGCTTGATTTTGAATAGGTAAGCACAGCAACCTGCATGGTTGGATTCCAACACATCTGTTTTGGTCCGGTTTCTGCTAAAGAGGCGACTAGTTACCTAACTTAACCCAGTTCTGGTCAATCGGCTTGCGTAAAATAAGCTTGTTCGAGTTCCTGGGTTACGAGCGTTGGCTCAGTATCCTTAGGAGCTGTATTTCTGGAATAGTTCAAAGCTTCCCAAATTGTGAAGCCCTTGTGGAAGATGGAGATCTTTGGAGATGAATTTTAATCCTTTTTTGCCGGAGTCCTCTAAAAGGAGAGGCCATCAGTTGTGGGGGTAATTCCTTTATGCATTTAGAGTCGGGTATCCAAGCCCTTTGATGTACAAATAGTGGGAGTCTGAAGAATTCCTTGAAGAAGGGAAATGTTTCTGGAGGAAATTGTGTCAGGAGGAGCAGCATAGGTCTTATTTCAGGCGCGTGTTCAGAGGTAGCAAAGGAGAGATATGTATATAAGGCTGGTATTTTTTTCCTGCCTGCTCTCTCCCAGATATGTCAATAGATCCATTTCTTCCACGGGTTAACGTAACGCTATGGTAGGTGACAGGGTAGATTAATTTGCAACAAATAAGCAACGGCAAGGATGTAGTGAGCAACAGGTTATATGGACATTTTTGGGAATGAGGAGCGGTCTAGGTTTGCCAAATTAGGCGCCTTTTTACCTTTCATTGGTCCTGAGCCTGTTGTTGGTCATGATTGGTCCATATCTGTCAAGCTTCCAGGCATGGTCAGCTTCACAGCATGCATATCTATGGAGTCAGTGATTGTTAGCAGCCTAAGATGCTCATTAGGGGATCCTATAGGGCTAATAGTGAGATGTGCCGTCTTTCAAGGCCCTCTCTCAGGCATCTGGTTGGATCTCTATGGTTTAAGCAGTCATCTCTACATAATACGACTCTTGCCAGACCTCTTTCGTGGAATTTGTGAGACAAAGGAAGAAACACCCATCCATTTTTAATGATATGGTTGTGAGGAAATTAGGTTCAGGACTTTTGGTCAGAATAGGCTGTCTGTGGAAGTGCTTAAGCTATTTTCCTTTAGAGTTACTGTCCGATTGTTACAGACTGTTTATTTCTTAGGAGTATTACATATTACTGGGGGGTGATGGATTTTTGTTTAGATTGGCTTGTTATTATTTTTCTTTGGGAACAGTATTAAGGGGCCCAGAGAGGCTTTAGAAGCTTCCCCACTGAAAAATAATATCAACTGGAAAATCATAAATGAACGAACTTTAGTAATTTATTAGGCAAACTAGTAATAATAAATGCCAGGGAAGAAATTAGCTCAGCGGTAGCGCGCTGGAGACTCCCACGCGGAAGTCCAGCAGCTTGCGCTTAGATTTTCTCTTCCTAGGAGCCTCTCCAGTTCACTATCAGGGGATGAACAGTGATGTCCGGAGGCATGCGGCAGTGCACTGAGAAGGCTCCGAGCGCCAATGACCATAGTTGTTGACGCGCCTTAAATTAAATAAATAAATGAATAAGTACCAACCTCTATTACGTTAGTTTCTTTCTCATCAGTATTTGGCATATTTGTTAAAGAAGATTTTAGATTGTCTATATCTTGTACAATTTTATTATACTTCTTTGAATTGGACGCTATTAAACCTAGAATCTAAATAATTTCATTATAATAGCACACAGTTAGAAAGTAAAATAGCCACAGTTGCAATTCTGAATAGAGAATCTTAACAACCTGAATCTACCAAAAGTTCTCGCTAGAACATACTAATCTGTATGATAACGTCGAAATAATTCATTGAACATATTCACGAATTGATAATTTTTTCTAGAATTAAGTAAATAACTTAGAAATTTAAGGATTACTATAACGCACAAGCCTGAGTTAATGAATAATAAGGCAATATATTGAGTGAAGCAAAAAGTCATTCAGGCAAATACAAGTAACATCCTAGTATATTAGTAAATATTAGTTAAAACTATTATGCATTTTTTACCCCTCAGTCTTTTCTTTGTATCAACACATTATGCACCCTTCGAAGACTTTTGACGGAGCTTGTCATACAGGCTAAAGTGTTTTCATTTTAAAAGAAGTGCTAAATTTTGTATCGATGGCCTAATTTCCTTCCCTAGACTATCTTTTCAGAATGACCTGAAGCGCATGAAAAACGCAAATTGTGCAAAATTTCAATGGATTTACAGCCATTATTGTTTTCATAAATATGTTTTCTATTTTTTTATTATATTCAAAAAGCAATCAATCAAAACGCCTAATTTTTAGACATTAATATTTTTGTTATCTATAAAGATATAATCTTCTTACATACAATCTACATATAGACGGTTATAGACAGACATAAGCAAGGGGGAATACAAAAAGTAAAAGAAAAAGCTCTTACTTTTTTTTTAAATTGTGAAATAACGAATCTGTTTACTTAGGTTATTGAGTTTTTCAGTTAATTATTTCAAATAAGGAATAACTGTATGAAATAAGTATTTAATTCAAATATAATTTTTAAAATGATTTATTTCAAATGATGTCCAATAACTGTGGTGAGCTTGAGTTTGACAAAAGTTTGCACACTCATTAACTACCTTTGCAGGTCGTCAAGATCCCTGAACAACTTATACTATGTATTAGTTCCTCCTGGCATACATTGGGGTTAGAAAAGATAATCTTATTTCTTGGAAAGAACTTGGCATTATTTCAACAAGCATTTCACATTATTTGAAATAATTTATTATTTTAACAGTTATTCGTTCAGTTATTTGAAATAATTTATTTCATTCCTATGTTATTTCAAATAATGAGAAAATAATGAAATGGCTTTTTCTTTATTTAATTAAAATTATAAATAAATAAGTGAAGAATTTTATTTCTAAACTGTATATATATATGTTACATACTTGATTAAATCACAATAAAATTTCTTAATTATTCCAAATAATTTTAGATAATTCCAGTAAAATAAACTATTTTAGAACCGTTATTTCAAATAATTTAGTTCAATAAAATCTTGCTCAGCTATAATCTTATGCATAAATTTCCATATTGGAAAGAACCGATGGTGATGTTTCACAATTTAATTGTCTTATTTTTTTGGGACCACTGATGGTCCCATGGCATTAACATTAGCAAGGTCAGTACACTTTTTGGGAAATAAAAGCATCCAAATTTTTATATTCCTGGCCCAAGACTTGAGATTCTATTTTTATTTAATATGATCTTTTTCACAACTCAAGCATCGGATAGGAAGAAAAGAGAATTTGCAGGTATCAAGCTTATCTTGTTCATATTTTTAACCCTAGCTATAAAACAGAATAGATTTATATTTGTTTTCGGAGAAATACCCCAAATAACGCTAGCTAATAAAAGTAACTGAGATTTAAATTCAAGTGAAGCATTTTCTTATTTCTATTGAGGAAAACTTATAGAGGTATTGTTAAGAAATTCTAGAACTATCAATTTTTTCATTAACTTCTAGATAATTGTAGTCTAAGGCATCCTCACAATTCAGATTCACTAAATTTCTTTAAAAAAAATTTATATTTAACAAATAAAATATTATTTGCATACCTTCTTCAAATAGACACCTTCATTACGTCCTTTAAATTTAATAATAACTTTTAAATTTTTAAATATTGTTGCTATATTTTCTTCTAAATCATTCATCCTAATCGATATACTATTGATTCTTTCACAAAATGCTGCTAATTGACGTTTAATTTTTTGCTTAAGATTTGGAAATTGTATTTCTAAACATGCTACTCGCTCTTCTAATTGAATTGCTGTTTGTTTACATTCTTCTGCATTATCTCTTTTCATTATTTTATCTTTGGCTTTGAGTTTTTTATTTGCTTTATTAACCTTACAACATAAAAGTACAGAATTTTATTACTTTTATTCATGATATTTTAAACATTAAAAAAAAAAAATTGCTATACCTTATCCATAAAAGGTGGAGATTGTTCATCAATATCCAGCTTCAATATTATTGCATCTGAAAAAAGAAGAAGAAATAATTATAGATATATGTATGTTTAACTTAATTTATACTTTCTCTTACAATGCTGTTTAAAGGATGTACTGCTTGCCAAGATCTTCGGAACTGAGCTTTCACTAGAAATAATCTTGTAACAGTGAATTAATGAAAAGTGGTGTCTTTCTCTTAGTCTCTATTTACTTTATCCTTATGCTGTAATTGAAGGTATTGCTATTAAATCGAAAGTTACAAAATTATTATCACTGGAAAACATGTTTCGAGATTTTCTAAATAAAAAAAAAGAGAAGCTTTTAGCGTATTATATGAAAAAACATCTCAAAAACAAAACTTGCACAAATTTGAAGTTTCATTTAGGATCGGACACGGCAGTTTCGATGAAAATCCGTAAATGTACAAGTAGATATTACTAAATTTTTTTCCCGTGATTTTCTCGAAAGAGGCTCAAACGGTTTTCTTTAATCCTCGAACATTAAACTGCATATAGGTCAGTTTTATGTTTTCTTCCGGCGTTCTGCTGTAAAGTTCAGTGTTTCTTTAAAAATGCTTTGGAATATACGATTCTATCATCTTTATTCCAGAAATGAAGGATTCCAAGAATGAAGAAAATCTGTTAACTGGAAGAAACTGTTTACAGGCACACTTTTTTGTGGACATTTTACAGACTTTCTTGAAAACAGCTACAAACATTTTCTTTCAATTTGGAATGGCTCGTAACAATTCTATAAATTTAATCCCCAAGTTAGAATGTTCAACGCACTCAAGCCTTGGATTGCTCTTATTATTACCGTATTATCATTAGATCTAATTATAATAATAATTAAATAATTATTTTAGTTTTTATTTTGTTATACATACATTTTGAATTTCCGTTATAAGGTTTAAAATGGATTTTTAAGCTAATAAAAATTACCTACCTACATAATCTGCTAATGTGTTCATTTCAGCATTTAAAAATTCTACATTTCTCATTATTTTTGTATTCTCTTTCAATATTTGGCCCATTGTTGGATCGGTACCATAATCTTCAAGAAATGTACTGGTTTCTTTGTCTTCCGCCACTCTATAATCTTTCATACAAGATTTTATTCTAGACATTTCTGATCCAAAGCTGTCATCTTCATTCATGGCATCTTTATTGACCTTCACCCGTTTATCTTTGCTCATTTTGACTACTCTTTTCTTAACGCTTTTCGGATTATATCGGTAAATTTGTGGTTTTATGTTGATGCGCACTTTTCGTCCATCTGATTTTCTGCTGTGTGAACTTCCTTCGTAAGAAATGCAATCAGGTTGCCTAGAATTTTTTTGTTTTTAATTTATTAGAAAAAAAAAAATTAAAATGAAAAAAGGAATATAAGTGAAGAAATTTTTTCTAAAATCAGTAATCAAATGCAATGTAAATAATATCAAACAACTTAATGAATATAAAAATAACCACTTTATTTTATTTCTTTCTACTGTCTCTTACTGCTGCAAGCATCTCAAATTTTTGAAAAAAAAGTAGCGTCTGGTAAGAATAAGCTTGTGTGCAAGCATTTGAACAAAATATATTAAAAACGAAGTACTGCAGCAAGCTAAAAAATTGATATTCCGTTTGCCATCATCATAGCACACAACAGCGTGGTTTCATTCGAAAACGTTCTTACTGCTATAATAGTGAATCGTTTTTCCAATTTTTTTCAGTCTTACTATCGATAATTCCAAGATTTTTTAAAACTTCGCGTACTAACTATACTCATAAAGATTATCAGTTTTATTTGAACTATTTCTCCTGAAAAAAATACTTAATATTTGTAAATTTTATTGAGGTTTTGTGGAGAGAGGTAAAACGTTAACCTGTCTCTTAACATAAACCTCTTTGCAAAATGTACGATTCCATCACCTATACAATATTAAGGTAATTAAATGCAATGCTAGACTGTCAAGTGTGAAGAAAATCTTTTAACTGGAAATGCGACTTTAATGTCGATAATAAGACCAAGAAGATTACTATGCAATCGCTTTAATGCATATGGACAAATTGAGCGACAGACTTTACATATAGTCTAACATAATGCCCTTGTACACACATAAATAGCTACTTGTATATTGGCATGTAGTGGTCTTCTTCCTTGATTCTCATGCAAAACAATGTAGAAGGTTATAATGTTATCAATATATGCACTTCTATATATTATTATTGTACATACTTATGTATATTTGTAATAAAACTTTCTATCTATCTGATTCCAAAGCTGCAAATCCTAGCATTGACAATCAACTAGCCAAGTTCATATTCTCAAGTCAAATAAGTAATCGCAGTAAACTAATTGTGGTTGAACCGTTGCATATCACTAACTGCCTAATAGTCACCGCGACAAAAAAGGAACTAGGAAAAACAAGGTGATCTATCAACCAAAGGAATCGTCACATAATGGCAAGCAATGACTGTTGTAAATGCGAAAATTCAGACTTCCTACAAAACTGTTAACTACCTCGATAAAGGAAGTAGTAAACATAGGCTTCATTGTTGGAAAAAGTACCACATAAATTGGCTATTTACTGTTAGTTTTAGATGACGAATGGCCATGATTACTACCTAAATCACTGGATGAGTAGGAATACCTGGTGACAAAAGCGAAGAATAAATGACTGGCGATTCTCGCAAAATTGCCTTAAACTAAAAGCTGTTAAGGACGAGGCTGCCTTAAATATGTACAAGCTAATAGACTGCCAGAAAACCTAGAATGAAAGTTTCAATTGGCCTACGGAAAGAAAGGTTTATATCATTTTTGTAAATAACTAGAAATAATTAACAATCCTTTGATTCCTAAAATCTATAGCTAAATTTTCTTTACTACAACTCTAAAATTTAATTTTAAAATCTACTTCGTTCCAACTAAATAAGAAAGTTCCCTCTCACTTCTCAATAAAATTATGTTTTGATAAACACGCCCTAGACAAAAACATTCTATTCTTTAAATAATTGAAATAAAAAATCTGGTGTAAAAAAGTCACACGACGTTCTCTTATTTCTGATAGTACAGTTATACTCGTATATAAAATGACAAATTTTCTTTAAAGTCAAATTTTACTTATTTGTATGAAGGAAAGGATTTTGAGTTTCGGTCTTTTTTTAACCAAAAATAAAAAAAACTTAAATTTTTGCCAACATTTCGACAAATATATTGTCTTTTTCAAGGCATAAAAAATAAAAAATATAAAAAATCTTTAAAACATATCCAACTTGAAAACTTATGTAAAATTTAGAACTAAAAAGTTGAGAACACCTCAACAACACAGAGAAAAGTGAGATTTTTTATTAGTTTTTATATTTTTTATGCCTTGAAAAAGACAATATACAGTCGAACTTCTATATAACGAAGTCGCTAAATCCTGAAAAAAATTCGCTATAGAGAAATTTCGTTATAGGGAAATAACACCTTTTACTGGCATTGCTTTAATGTACATACATATTTTTTATTATACATATTTATGTACAACTACATCTATTTTACATATACATTACATATGTATAGAAATAAGACCTAGTCAACTTAAATAATTATTATGTACATATGTATTACGTTTTGTTAAAAAAGACTGTAATTTTTTGTGGCACAGAATAATTAAAACACGTTCTTTCTTCAAAATAGGCTTCACACTTATTGAGAGCATTAAAAATGTTTTCAGGTACGTTTTCGTAATATTGCAATCCGCTGCGAAGAGTTTGAAATGCTTTAATCATTTCTTCGTTGGATGGTTTTTTAGCGGGTTCTTCAACATCGTCTTCTTCTACGTCTTCGATAGTTTGACCGGTCTGGTTGTTTTTTAACGTTTCTAAAATTTCTTCATCGGTAGGATATTCAGTGGTAATTAAATCGTCATCAACCTCGAGATAATCGCTTAACATAATATCGGTAGTAATTTTATTTAATTGGCATAATTCTCCCCACGATTTCTGTAGGTCGGAAAGTGGCAACTCATCAGTTTCTTCCCATTCATCAGAATCTCGTTTAAATTCTGCTTTAGAAAAACAATTTCTTACAGTCATCTCAGTTACTTCATAAGTCCATACTTTTGTTAATTCTGAAATGCATTGCCTTAAATCGGTGATTTTGTCAGGCATGTTGTTTTCATTTCCATTAACCATCCTCATTAAAACTCTCTTCCGATAATGGAATTTAAGGTTTTTGATGATTCCTTGATCCATTGGCTGCAGTTTAGAGGTTAAATTCGGAGGGAAAAAAAACAGTTCGGTATTTTTAAGTTTCCCTGCGACTGCAGAAGGATGGGCTGGGCAGTTATCCACAATTAAAGCGATTTTCCTATGTTGTCTCATCATTTGCTTATCCAGTTTTAATAACCACTCTTCAAAAATTTGGCCAGTCATCCACGCTTTCTTGTTAAAGTAATAATCCACTTCAAGCGATTTGGTCCCTTTGAAACAACGTGGATTTTTACTTTTACCGATTACTAGCGGTTTAAGCGTTTCGCTTCCTGTCATGTTCGCTCCTAATAAGACGGTAATTCTTTCTTTGCTCTGCTTTCCGCCGAAGCATCTATCATTTTTGAAAGCGAGCGTTCTATTGGGGGTACACTTGAAAAATAATCCAGTTTCGTCTGCATTGAAAATGTCTTTTGCCTCGTACTTTTCCAGAATCCTCTTCAATGTTCCAGTCTTCCATTGATTACAATCTTCTTCACTAATAGCTGCACTTTCACCACAAACACTTTTTCAGCAATGCCGTGCCTTTTTTTAAATTTATCCAGCCAGCCGGTGCTTGCTTGGAAATTTGTATATCCAAGGGATTGTGCAAATTTTAACGCCTTTTCCTTAATTAATGGTCCCGATATTGGCAAGTTTTTATCGCGAATTAAATGCACCCACTTCAAAACTGCTTCATCTAAATCGTCGTAAACGCAGGCTCTAGCACGTTTCGCTGAAGGTTTTCCACCATCGGCTGATTTCAAAATTGATTCGCGATTTTTTAATATTGTTGATAAACTACTCGCAGGAATTCCGAACTTTGCCGCAATGTCTTTCTTTTTTGCACCTTTATCAATTTCCTGCAGCACGTTAACTTTGTCACTAATGCTTAAACACTTTCGCTTTGACATTTTCTGTAATTCACTAGAACTGTTCGCTCTAAAAACTGAAGTTAAAATGAAAATTTGCAATGCAAGTTTTCAACTTTATATGCTGGGTGTTCCTACAACCCTAATTAGGAAATTCCTTTTAAAACTTAGGTCGGTAAACAGTAAAGGAATAAAAGGAATATCAAGGAAGGATTAAATCCTAATTGGTAATTTTTATTAGAACTATCACTTCCTTTGCATTCAATAAAAGGATTTAATGTTTAGATGCTTAAAAGGATGAAATGCAGGATTACATTCTATTCTTAGAAGTTTTGAATTTTGTAAATGGATTTGATTTTTAAATAACACCCCTTTGAAGATGTCCCTAATTTCTGATTTTATCAATACCAAATGCATAAGCATGTATTTAATGATTGGTATATATTTACCATAAAATTTTTAGTTTGTCTTAAAAATTTCGTTGTATAGAAATTTAACTTCGTTATTTAGAAACGGTTTTATGTGTAGTTTTGACTCAAAAAGCAGTGTACATTGCAAAAGTTCGTTATATAGAAAAATTTGCTATATAGAAGTTCGTAATATGGAAGTTTGACTGTATTTGTCGAAACGTTGGCAAAAATTTAAGTTTTTTTTATTTTTCGTTAAAAAAAGACCGAAACTCAAAATCCTTTCCTTCATACAAGTAACGGTCGAGAAGAATCTTCCATAATTTACTTATTTGTCCTAAAATAAATATAGAGGTGATGGAAGGATGGTCTGTACTTGGTAGGTAGAGAAGTGTTTATATTGTGGCTCTGGAGCGCTTCAAAAACACTGAAACAACTGCATAGAACGTTTGAAATGTAAAGCCACACAACTGTCCAAATTGCTTCTTTTTTTTTTTTTTGAAAAATGTTTAAAATAAAAGTGATACTTTTATATCTGTGCAGTTAGCATACCGTAAATGGAGAACCGCTGGAGGGACACGGATGATTGACTCTCGGCAAAGAAATTTATAAAAGCTTTAAGACAGGGGGACTTGAAGTATCTTCTTTCTCTGAGTAGGATACAACTGAGGATCGTGATGGGTGTATGGCCTGGACACTCTTGGATAGCCGGTCATTTACACTAATTAGATAGGACATCTACTCGTGTGGGTTGTAAGAATTGAGACGAAGGAATCAGAGAAATCACTAACTAGGTCAATGTTCCCTGTTATAACGCAAGATTCTGCATATTCGGAAGGGCAAGCTTCTCAAGGGTATGCTTGGTGGAGTTGGAAATTAAAAATATCTTAAGATATGTAGTCAGACCGGTAGATTGCTGGGGAGGAGTGATTTTTTTTTTTTTGTGGGGGAAGAAGACATTGGCTTAGGTCAAATTCCAAAAAAATCAAAAATCTATTCTGTAAAGTCGCACTTTCGGTTTGTCCGAAAACTTCGTGTCCTTGCAGAATACCAAGTTTTTACTTCCTATGGTTTTCGTTTTTGAGATGCTTTGTTCACGCACAAACACAAGCACGAGCTCATATACACCCACAAACATTTGCTAAAAGCACTGTTTGCTTTCTCTTACTCCTAGTAAGAGGACGGATTGCGACTGCGCCAAATTTTCGAAATTGAGTTTTCGCCGGAAATATACATGTTTTGATTTCCCCTGAAAAAATAGTGAGTGTGTTTGTATGTATATCATGTGAGTGTGGTATATGTTAACTGGAAATGCGACTTTACAGAGTAGGTTTTTTGGTTATTTATTTTATTTTATTTTTATAATGACTATAACTATTTTCTTTAAACTTGGTATGCTAATTGAAACAGATAACACTTTTATTTAAAATATTTAGAAAAAAAAAAAATTGATTTTGTTACTTGTGCAGAAATTGTGGCGTTAATTTCAAATATATAGAGAGTTGTTTCAGTGTTTTTGAAGCGCTGTGGTGAGCCAAAAAATAATCAATCACTTCTCTACCTGCCAAGATGTGCTACAATAGCCCCATGGGGGTTCGCATTGGCATAGGCTTGGTAGCCGACCCCCCCACAGAAATGTTACCTGCCAGGATTAGTAGATACGTACTTAGCCCCCACCACCTCTATATTTCTATAAAGACAACTATGTAAAATCTGAGTTTAAGGAAAATTAGTCATTTTATACTTGTACTATCAGGAGTAAGAGAAAGTCATGTGAGTGATTCACACCAGATTTTTTTCGTACACAGGGGACCTCAAAACATGTATTGTCGGTGAAAACTCAATTCGAATTTTGAAAATGAGGAATAAGAGAAAAACGTTACAATATATGAATATGTGGATGGGTCCGCATTGCTGGATAACTGATTATTATATCGACAACCACTAAACCAACAACAATAGTCAGGTTAACAGAAACATTACGTTGAAGTGAACTCTATACACGAACTTGGTGAATTTGTCCTGACGATGGATGAAAATCCGAAACCGGTCAGGAGCAAATGGAATATGTATGCTAAGACGGATAAAATATCAGAATTTACAATATATGTTAATAAAATATTACTGTAAGTCTCTAGAAGATGCTTTAGAAAACAATTCAATCCTAGGTCTTATTTTTCTTGAATATTCTGCAGCGCTTTTTATGTCCATCATTGTTTTTACAATATTCTGCCCCAATTCTTCTTCAAGTTTATCGATTATTATTTTGAGATTTGCATATTCTTTTGCCATTGTTTCTAACAGTGATGCCAACTAAAAAAATAATCAAATTATCAAAAGAAATACTTTTTAATTATTAAAACAAATATAATATAATTATTAAAAGAAATTAAGTAAAATTCTTTTTTACGATGTATTTTGGGCTTTATATTTACTTAGGCTTAATGCTTGGCAGTTTGAACGAATTTTCTATTGTCTAAAGCAGTGCTCCGCAACCTTTTCTTGTCCGCGGCACACAAAGTTCTTCCCCAAATTTCGCGGCACACCAAAAGTAAATATATATAAAATACATATGTTCCGGCGAAGTACGAAATTCGGGCATACTACTGTTATATATATGTTTACTTAGTAGAATACTATATATACTATACTTAGTAGAATTTTTTTTTTTTTTTGAGGGAGGTGAAATGCTTTTGACGCACGTATGTGCCGGACTCCCGCCAAGGCAGCCTACCGGCTAAAACACCTCCCCCGGCACCAGACCTAGCCTGGATTCGCTTATGCAGCACTACATCAGGCTAGGCCCCTATTCTGTCCCTAATCAGGGGATCCTCCCGCCAAACTCAAGCAGTTCTCTTTGTTTGGCAATCAGCACCTCCCTAGTGAAGCGCGCCACACATGCCCACTGCCACCTATTAGTGAGCATAGTCGATATTATCCCAGCCGGGGTAATATGCCCGACATTTTGCTCCAGGTCTCTCCTGAGACGACCCCACCTCTCACACACAAAAAAGGTGTGGTGTGCATCGTCTCGCACTCCCGGACAATAGCCGCACTCACCACTGGTCCTCTTCCCCATCTTCCTTAAATATTCACAAAAATAACCGTGACCACTGAGGAATTGGGTAACGTAGTAGTCCACTTCGCCAAAGGACCTCTCTACCCATGTACCGACATCTGTAATAAGGCTAGCAGTCCATCTACCTCTTACATCCTCTTCCCAAGAAGACTGCCACTCCAACAAGGTATATGCACGCTCCTCCCTGGAGACCGCTGCTTTATCCTCCTCGCGCCTTCTTTGGTACACCCTCCTTCTTTCATCAGCCAGGAGTGCAATCGGGATAACTCCCGCTATAACCAAAACTGCCGGCTCCGAGACAGTCCGATATGCCGAGGCTATCCGTAGGGCTCCCAGCCTCTGGACCCGTGCCAGTCTCTTCCTGTAAACTTCTTTCTGATTGCCTCTGACCACACTTCAGCTCCGTACAACAGGACTGAGTGAGTAACACTCATAAGCACCCTGCGCGTACTAGCTCTGGGACCTCCTATGTTGCTCATAAGCCTACTAAGTCTGGCGACACTCTTTCCAGCCTTATCCGCCACAGCATGCAAATGTCTCCCGAAGCTCAACTTCGAATCAATTGTTATGCCCAAGTACTTCACGGCTCCCACCGAAACAACCGTTTCTTCGCTAACGTTCCACGGGATATGCCGATCTATTCGTTTTTTAGTTAGCATGACGACCTCTGTTTTAGAGAGGGCCAACATTAGTCCATGTGCGGTCATCCACTGGTTGACCTTACGCATCACTTGGTTAAGCTTCAACTGCGCCTTATTTACGTCCCGCGCAGCAATAAGCGCCGCTACGTCATCACCATAGCCAATCAATATTGCTTCTTCCGGCAATTCCAGCCGCAGAAGGCTATTATAGGTCACATTCCACAGATCTGGGCCTAATATTGATCCTTGTGCCACTCCAGCTGAAATCGGTCGAGTCCTTGGCCCCTCCTCCGTGCAATAACTGAGCACTCTATTGTTGAAGTAGTCACTAATTACTCTCAACAAATAGTGTGGAATTTGAAAATCCGCCTCCAACGCCTGCAGCGCGTCCGACCACCTCAAGGAGTTAAACGCATTCTTAACATCTAGGGTGACCAAAAGAACAATCCTTTTTGTATGTTGGCCATGCTCTTCCGCCCTTGCTACTGCTTTCACGACTTCTTCCACGGCGTTTATCACAGACCGTCCGGTCCTAAACCCGAACTGCCTAGTCGACAGATCACCTGCAGCCCTAACTCCGTCCATCACTCTCTTCCGGAGAAGTTTTTCATATAGCTTGCCGACTGTGTCAAGCATGCAAAGGGGGCGAAAAGATGACGGAAGCAAATCCCCTTTTCCCTTACTAATAAGCGTGCCACTTTCCATCTATTGCTAAAAACACCGGCTTTCAGGCAGGCGTTGTACATCCTCAGCAACAATCCTGGCTTTTGATCAGCTATTCTTTGGAGAACCTCGTTCGGTATACCATCTGGTCCTGGGGCCTTCCTACGCTTTAACGTGGATACTGCCTCTTCCATTTCTTCATTCGTGAATAGGGCAAAATCCTCTGTCTGCTCAAAAACTCTAACTGCTCTAGGCGGATGCAGCGGGAAGAGAGTTGACACTATGTTATCCATAGTCCGTACACTCATAATCACTTGTTTCTTAAAGCCCGCTATCTTGCGCATATACTTAGTAGAATAACATATATATATACTCGTATTATACATAGGCATTTCATGCAATACCATGCGTGGTTTATACTCAGATACCAGATTATATAGAAAATTTTGTGTATTTGAAAAATATTTTAAATATTCCTATTATTCATTTGTTAACTTGGGGAAATTCTATTGTATTGTTTCAGTATAATAAATCATGGTATTCCAAATGGTGTTTCAATAGTTCTGGTACTTTAAGTAAAATAATTGAACTTTTAAATGATTACTATTAAACTATTTGTAATAAAATAAATGGGGGCTCGTCCGGGATGAATTTCATACTTTGCCGGTAACATATATACAAAATAAATGCGTAAATATTATATAATTTTTTTTTATTTGATACATATACATACATAACTAAAAAAATATAGTTATATAACATAATGTAAAAAATAATTAATGTGATGCCCGAGCTTGTTTCAATGAACACAAATTCTTTATTTTCGCATCAGAGACATTTTCCGTGGTAGCCTGCTCATTTTGTGGCATCGACCGGTTATGGGCGTTCGCCCATCTTCAGGATGCGTTTGTCAGACAGTGTGATAACACATACTTGCACAGAGCAAATTATTATACTATTACAATTATTACTATTATACACATGTTACATTATAACACACCATTATACACATACACATTATTATACACACCCCATTTTATACACTAGTGTATAAACTGAATTTGCTCTGTGTTATCACACTGTCTGGCAAACCATCCTGAAGATGGGCGAACGCCCGAACCGGTCGATGACCACAAAATGAAGCAGGCTACCGCGGAAAATGTCTCTGAAGCTTTCCAGCTATGCAGAACCAACCACCACAACATCTTTATTTTCGGCTCGATATTTGAAAGTGCAACCCGAAGTTCTTGTTCAAGACTTTCTAAGCACGATCGCTTATGATTTTTAATTAACTCTAGAGTTGAAAAACTGTTCCCATAAATTGTCCTTGAAATGGGAGTAGAATTGAAATAGCGAGGTCTAAAATCCGAGGATATTCTTTCCTACCCGAAATCCAGAAAGCACCCAATGAAGTTCGGGCAAAGCGTTCCGTTGTTACTCAATTCAATGAATTCCTCTCGAATTTGCAGAGAAAGTGCATCTGCAGAATTTATAGCATTGGTTGCAAAAGGATTTCGAATCCGATCGTTTGTCCGTATTAATTGAATAAAAATAGTGAAATTTATTCACCACTTTTGGTATACGACGGGCCACATGTGGCGCGCGGCGGCATACATGGCATTGGCACATGACACACCGGTAGCGGAGCACTGGTCGAAAGAGTTATTTTGTTTTTTGTAAGTTGTATGATTTCTTTTTTTTTATTTAATACAAAATATTTGTCTATTATTGTATTCTAATCTACATGCTCAATGCCCAAATATTTGGCAGGAATCGGTCCTTACAGAACTGTTTCTAAGAATACCTTTTTAGAGAATCATAAGCTAGATAAAATATTCGAAAACCCACGATTTTTTTATTTTTCATATTTACCAAAAATATTGTAGGTATATTCTTCAGGGATCTTGGTATCTCTGAGGGTATCCCAGTCTAAACTACGCAATGATCATCATGTTTCGGGCGTTTGCCCATCACAGTAATGTCGCAGATTTTAGTTTGCAGACTTCAGAGTAGATTTTAGTTTAAACCACTAAGAGTAAAGTGGTTTTGCTCTGTGTAAGTCTATGCTTATCAACCAGAAGAGGGCTAACTTCCGAATTCAATAACCATAAACAGAAGCAGGTTAACTCTGATGTTTTCTAGCAATGCAGACCAATGACTATGACAACACTATAACACTTACTCTGATGATCACGGTACTTACACAACACACAAAAGGCCTCAGAGGAAGATTGATGTGTGCAACTTTGTGGGTTATCGTACCCACAGACAAACTTCAACTCTAGTTCACCTCACGCTCACGCCCTTTCTCTCTTTCATGCCCACACGTTTTCTTCATTTCACACATATATATGTATATATAAGTTATAAAAATTAGATTTTCATTTAGGGCAGAATCATTATGTTAACAACACCACTAATTTTCATTTTGTGCAAACAATAATGAAACTGAGGGGGCAACTTACATATTTCAATTATAGAGTGGGGCGTACTCAAGAGCAGCAGTTGTGTTATGTGCAATCTGGGTGAAATTGAAGACATAATACATTATATAGCCGTATGTCCAGTTTTGAAAGAGTTTAGAATGAGATGGTTCAATAAACAATGTGCAATCTGGGTGAAATTGAAGACATAATACATTATATAGCCGTATGTCCAGTTTTGAAAGAGTTCAGAATGAGATGGTTCAATAAACAAACAGTGAGAGTGAGCTAATTAAATATCTGAACGGTCAAGACTGGAACAGGCTTTAAAGCTGTCACCTAGAAGCTGCAAAGTATAGATATTTCCTAATTAAGGAGTTCAATATTAATGTTTAAAAAAAACAAACATAAATGAAGGTCATTCCCTGCAGACGGACATGGTACATTTTAGTTGGTGCTAAAAATTTACTTTTTTATTTCTAATCACTTTTAGTATCTGTTATTTTCTTTTCTTTTTTGAGAGTTGGATTATGTTTAATTTTTTGTTTTTGTTTTGAAAAGATCATTTTTGACATATTAGTATAAAAGGAATAAATAAAGCACATTATTATTATTATTATTGTTATATAAAAATTATGTTCTAATAATTGTTCACCTAAATATTATGTACTTGTTACAGCTGCTTATTCTATGCTTATTTCAGCATTTTGTGAATACTTCACCAGAGAGAGAAAAATATAATTCATTCCTTACTTTAATTTAGTGAGAACATCTCTTTTATACACGTGTACATTGAAAAGTTGGTGTTAGACATTTTTTAAAAAAGGGATCATTAAATTAAAAATAATATAAAATATAAATACATTCACACTAGCACATATTGTTCTTTACAAATTACATTCTATGTAAATCTTTTCAGCAAATACAGTAAAAATTTTCATTTTTTTTTTACTTGACTTTTCCTTTAACACTCACAAGTAATGATTATTATAATAAATGTGGTAATTTGACGAATTTATATTTCTTATATTGTAACAAAAAAGTTTGTTACAATGATATATGTATGATGGAATTGTCCCTTGATTTTTTAATTTAACTAAACGAAATTTATCAGACATATTTACCGCGATAGCCTGCTTCATTTTGCGGTCATAAACACATTTTGCTCAGATAGCTAAGCTGATTTTACTCTGGATAAGTCTGTGTTATCACACTATTTATCAAGACATCCTGATGATTGGCGAACGCCTGAAACCGGCCAATGACCACAAAATGAAGCAGGCTATCATAGAAAATATCTCTGATGCTTTCCAAGTCAGCGGATCCAACCACAATAATAAATAAAAAAAAGGAATAATTAAAAAAAATATATCATACTTTGTCAATTCCTTCTTCTGCCCCAGTCATTCTCTTGGTTATGTTTAAACTTTGCAAAAGATTTCTAATAGGTTCAGCATCATTAGTTGATTTTCTTGTTTCTTCTAATAACGCTTCATCAGAAGGTAAAATATGAATACTCATTGCTTCAAGTTGAGCATGAAGTGCAACCATCTTTTTTGTTTGAATAGAAAAAAAGAAATTAGAGCTTTAAGGAATTAAAATTTTTCTTAATTTAAGTAAAACATATTATTACAATAGAAATATACATAAAACAATTTATTTTTAAGTTTACCCTTCCTTCAAGTCTTGCAAAACTAGCTGGTGATACAAAAGAAATCTTTTTCCTCAACGGTTCTACAATTTTTCCGGATTCAATTATAATATTTTCCTGAAATTCATTCAAGATAAATTAACCTTGATCGATAATCAAATGTTATAATTAAACAATCATTCCATTAAAAGCAATCAAAAAAGCTGTATATTCAATTTGTAGAGGGTAAAAAACCTTTATTCCCTAGGAAAGAATAAATGAAATCACCGTTAAAACTAACAACAGGAATTTAGATAAAATTACTTACTACATTATATTAATAATCGCGGGGGGACGGTCCTGAACAACCTGTTGGAATACTAATATTTTAACCTTTTTTTTATTTGACATTAATTAACATTTTTTTATTGACATTAATTTCATCATTATTTTGAAAGTTAAAAATTTATAGAATAGTATCAAATCGTCAGGCCTTAAAATACAATGAAATGTTTGTATGGCAATGGCCAGACGAGTTTTTAAAGAAAAAGAATTCTCTGTTGCTCTACGTTTCGGGTACCATTGGTGCCCTTCTTCAGGAAATCTGTAAAAATTTATTGGAGAAAATACATTATTTTACAGTATAGAAGTTGTGAAAAAGTGCATAGATTTATTACAAAAAAAGAAAAATTTAAATCAAAGAAATATTAACAGAAGAAATTATAAAACAGAAGTGACAGTAAATTAAATAAAATGATATTAACAATAAGAGATAATAAAACATAAAGCTACCTTTAGGGTAGGAGAGGAGTAACGTTGAGAACATTGAGACTGAAACGAAAGAGTATTTTTTTTTAATTTAAAAAACTGTTAAAAGGTGAGAGGGATAAGAAAAATGTTTGTAGTGAGGCGCGGCAATTTCAAATTTGGAAGAACAAATTACTGACGAGTATCTTTTCATAGGGTTAGAAAAATATTGTTGTAAGTTGAAGTTTTATTTCTTTGTCTTTTTTAAAATGGATAGAATTCGGATGAAGGTGAATTTGTAAGGATTCGGATAGAACACGTTTTGAATGGTTTGGGTAAGTGGTTAAATTGGAAGGGTTACTGAAATCGATGGCATGATTGAAAGTCAGAACATGTTTGGAGAGAGCAGTGCTGTCAATGTTTTTGTTAATAATGTCTAGTTCGTGTTGTCTGAGTCTTTTTTGTAAAAACTGGATTCACCTATGTAGCAAGCGTTGCAGTTGGGTGTAATACATTGAAGATTGTATACCGTATGTGTTTTGTTAGTTTTTTCAATAAGGTCTTTAATTTTTGAGAAGATTTTATTTAGTTTATTGGTGGGAGAGAAGCATGTGCGGAGGTTGGGGATTAAAGTTTTTGAGGATGTTATTGATTCTATTGGAAATAGGAGTTTTTTAGAATTTTTCTAATCCTAAAAAAAGATACTCGTCAGTAATTTGTTGTTCCAAATTTGAAATTGCCGCGCTTCACTACAAACATTTTTCTTATCCCTCCCACCTTTTAACAGTTTTTTAAATTTTTAAAAAAATACTCTTTCGTTTCAGTCTCAATGTTCTCAACGGTTACTCCTCTCCTACCCAAAAGGTATCGTTATGTCTTATTTT
Organism: Triatoma infestans; assembly: GCA_011037195.1. Taxonomy (NCBI): domain Eukaryota; kingdom Metazoa; phylum Arthropoda; class Insecta; order Hemiptera; family Reduviidae; genus Triatoma; species Triatoma infestans. The sequence continues at coordinate 44,917 of JAAEAF010003603.1, read as the reverse complement.
CTCTTATTGTTAATATCATTTTATTTAATTTACTGTCACTTCTGATTTATAATTTCTTATGTTAGAATTTCTTTGATTTACATTTTTCTTTTTTTGTTATAAATCTATGCACTTTTTCACAACTTCTAAAATATAAAATAATGTATTTTCTCCAATATTCCTGAAGAAGCGCACCAATAGTACCCGAAACGTAGAGCAACAAAGAATGCTTTTTCTTTAAAAACTCGTCTGGCCATTGCCGCACAAACATCTCATTAAAAATTTATAAATTGTAGATCTATTCAGCAAGATTTTTAACTCGCAATCAGAAATTTTTTAATAAACTCGTCTTAATAGGCATTTTTAATGGTTTCATTGTAAATAAGTAATGTAAGTAATTCTTATTTTCCCACAAATTGCCAAATAACTTTAAAACTTTAACAAAAACATGTTAAAGAAAAATTTATAAAACAAATCTGCAATGATCTACTCACAAATTCTCTTACTGCAATTCTGATTTTCTTATTTAATTCGAATACTAGCTTTTCTAAATGCTAGTTTGCTTTTGTGTATGAAAACAATACTACCTTTGAAGTTAGATAATTCATATTTCTTAACATATTCATTCATGTAATTTAGGTCAATATGTACTTTAAATAATACTTTATTCAGTAATTTACCCAAACTTCTTTATCTCTCATTTGCTATTATAATCTGCAACTAAAATGTCCAAAGAAAAAATTTGTTGCCTCAAGACATAATTGGACACAAAGTCTAAGGCGACAGTCGAAGAAATTTGTATAGGGGGAGGAGAGAGGGTGTTGTATCGAAATACGGCAGTGTTTTGGTTTAAATCTTTATGTTTCAAATCACGGCCATTATGTTGGGTCAAGACCCGGTCGTCCTTCGGTTGATGGTGATGAGTGGAAAAGTAAAAAAATTCAGGAAATTCACACTTCAAGTCAATCATTTTTCTTCATATTCGATATTTTAGCAACATATTTAATTTTTTTACATTATATAGGTAAAAGATTTGTCAAATATCCTAAAGAAGGAAGCCTAACATCACTTCTTCACTATAATCTCTCTAAAATGATTTTTCCCAGAATAATGTTTCAAGTAAAAGTGATAGATTTCATATTTCTGATTGGTATATGATCAAAGATAATCGTGGTGCAATTTTTTGAGAAAATGGCAAAAACTGATAAATCCATTCAAAATACGTTTTGAAAAATACCTTCCTTTTATATTCATTCCATGGTGAAACTCAAATGGAAAGTCAAGGTTAAGCTTCCTACATTTTTCAATTTTCAGCTATGCTGCTTTTAATAACAAACACTCACAAAATTTACTGAACGATTATTCGGATTCAAATGATCTTAAAATGTATATTTCGGTGAAAACTCAATTCACAAATTAGACGCGCTCATAACTTCGTTCAATCAGCAGCAAGAGAAAGTAAAAATTAGAATTAAAGAATAAACAACTTCTCACACAAGGTGGGCTAGGGGAAAAGTTTTCGGCCTAGTTTTTTTTTATTTTAAAAATGCATTTATTTGTAAAAGTCTCCCTTTAGTTCAATTCACTTTGTCCAACGTTTCTCCAATAAGTAGATTCCGTCCCTGCAGTGCTATTCTGGAAGGTCTTCAAAATATCCATTTACCGTTGCTATCACCTCTTCATTTTACCCAAAACGTTTCCAGCCACAATTTTTTAAGGTCTGGGAATAGATGAAAGTCACAGGGAGCCAAATCTGGCGAATAGGAAGGATGTCCCAACAATTCATACTTCAAATCCCTCGATTTTCCCATTGCCAAAGCGCCTTTCTGGGCGGGTGCATTATCCTGGTGAAAGAGGATTTTTTCATTTGCAAACCAGGCCTTTTCTCTCTAATTTTTTCATCTATCTGGTTAAGAAAATGTGCGTAGGATTCCCCATTAATTGTTTGGCACTTTGGCAGGAAGTCAAGTAAAAGAATCCCTTTCACCAAATCGCAAAAAACACTAGCCATAATCTTTCTAGCCGATGCAATTGTCAGCTTTCTTCGGTGCAGAGCCACCCGCCTCTACCCACTGCATGGACTGTTATTTTGACTCTGGTGTAACGTTGTGAATCTACATTTCATCCATTGTAACAAATCGGCGCAGAAAATCGGTTGGATACTTCATCTACGGCACAAACATTGCTTAGAAATTCGATAGCTCATTTGTTTGTGATCAGCATTTAACAAAGCACCCATCTTGCACAAAATCTTTCTCATACTGAGTTCCTCGTGTAAAATGTGCCGTACCCTTTCTTCTGAGATGCCTACAGCCTTAGCTGTCTCATACACCTTTAATCGTCGGTCATTTAGAACCATATTATGTATCTTCTCGATATTTTCTTCGATAGTGCAGTTTTTGGTTGTTCTTCACATGGATCATGTACATGTAATCTATGTACGACCACGTTTAAACTCAGCTGCCTATTTTTTTTACTGTTAACGAAGGTACAATTTCACCAACTTTGGATGAATTTCTGTTGGCGATAAACCATCCAAAACGAAGAATTTTATGACGGATCGGTATTCAAGTTTATTCATTTTGTCAAAAACATACAACACGCTTACTTTAAACAGCCCTTTAAAACAAACTATTTGTCTGATAAAATTCACATTTGGTATTTACATTTGCAACAAGTGTGTCAACATGAAACAGTAATTTCATTTCTAGAAGTGCCATCTATGAGCTAGGCCGACATTTCACCTTGGCGTACTAGTATATATATAAATTGCAACTATAGTTCAGAATACCTAAGTGCGTACTTTCTTTTTTTTTTTGACATTTTATGACGCTTTCCCTTAACACACTAAAAGACGAAAAAAATTTCTTGAACTTGGAAATATATTTGGTTCAAGCCGTATATGGTCATATAAAGAGATAATATGAGACAAGTTATGGGAAATTATTTTCTTAGCTTGGAACAGCGTAATGGATAATAAGTAATTTCCAACCAGTATTTTTAAGCATTAATTTACAAAAGTATCACACTCATTACCGCACAAAAGTATCACTTTTAGTTGCCTAGGATCTTTGAAATTTTGATATACCCTTAAAGCTCATAGCAGCTGATCAATCTGGAGCAGTATTCCTTCTGTTGCTCCGCTTTATGATATTCTAATTTCAATAAAGTTTAGCTCTGCACGAGCGGATTTCGGGATGCTTTTTTTTTTAAATAATTATCTTTAATAATATTAAATTATCATTTAATCAAATTAATTATACATTTTATTTTCCTTACTTAATGAGGGCCATTGAGATGGGTTCACCCATTTTCCAACGCCAGTCCCGGTTCACTGGGGGGGGAGTGTCTCAGTTCGGCATTAACCGGTCGGTTTGATATATTGTCCCGGTTTAGGAAAAATTTATTACATAGAAATTAGATATATAAATAAATTCAACTCTAGAAAGTGGCAATTGTAGGGACATGTATTTAATTTAAATTTAAATCTGCATACATTACAAATAGTTATTTAATAATTTCATGTCCATCCTCCGGATGAAACTTATGGATTTTGAAACCCCCAAATCATTTTTGATACTTCCTCATTAACTGAAAAAGGTAGCGGAACTTTTTTTACTTTATAAAATAATTTTTTTGAAAAATTGCAGCTACGCTAAACTTCTTGAATATGGTTGGGCCCGCAATTGTAAATAAACAGTCCGATAAAATACCAGACTCTAAGCCGTGTTCATTCCTTTAATAGAGCGCCTTATTTCCATTTTAATGACATACTTTTTATAAGATTGGTTATTTTTTTCAATAAAATTTTAATTTTCAATGTGAAATAAAATAGAATTTTTTTTTTTGTAAGTCTCATAATGATGATGCATCCAGGACCGTCAAAAGTGTAAATGCATCCCATCCCTATAATGGAAACCAACATGACAACTATAAGGGTTTAAGAGTATATTTTTGAAAAATCTTTCTACACTAATTTTAAGATTTTTCAAGAGCACTAGCCTAGGTGATTCAACAAAATATGGGTGATAATTTATTTTAATGTTTTGTCGATACCAAATGGCCTTCATTCAAATTTCTTGAATCCATGTTTTTATATTTTTGTATTATTTAATTCATACACTGTTGATTATTGCCAGCTTGCGTAGCTGGAGGAATATAATTTGTATAACTTTTTCTGTTATTTTGTGTTTCCTTTCATTTTTAACTGGTGTTTCCAAAAAAAAAAAATTTAATCCTAATTAATTGTTGGTCACTTACTTCGCTGATTTCTCCACTTTTTCTTTTGTCAGCTGTTACAAAGAAATTAATCCCCAGATAAATTATAAAAAAATATCGGTAAAAATAATAGCAAAAAAATATTGTACCTACTTTCTAGATTATTCTGAATTTCTGTATCAAATTCTTCCCCTTCCTAAATGGAATCAAATATAATTAATAATATATTTGTAAATGATGTAATCAAATAAACTATACACATAAAAAAGAAAAAAGTTACCAACGGTGGGCTTGCATATTCATCTTCTTCTGGAAGAATAGTCAGCGGTATATTTCTAATTTCTTCAAGACTGGAGTCATATACTAAATTCTGAAATTTTTAAATTTAATACATTTGGGGAGGGAGAGAAATAAACATGGATAGGTGAGTTTAGGATGGGACTACGTTTTTGATTTCTTCCTCGGATTGTATAAGTAAGGAAGTATTGCGATCATATCAGATTTCTTTGTTCCGAAACGAATAAATATAAAAAAAAGGTGAATGAGGGTACACTCTAACTGTTTGAAGAAAATTGACGGAACTGTTTTTGGGAAAATAAAAAGTGAAAAAAAAAACATCTGGTGTGATACAGTCGCAAGACTTTTTCTCTAATTAATACAGTATAATCAAGAAATTTTCCTTAAAATTGCAACGTTACATCCTTCACTTGTGCTCGCCGTAAGAATGTAGTTGAAAGATGGTGGTTGCGAATTTGCTACTTGCATACATGAGCGGCCTTATATAGACCGCTCTATGACAAAACCAAGAAAGCTTATGCAAATTTGAATTTAAAATAACTGACAGACCCCAGCATACCCCTCTAGAATCAATTTTTTCAGAAAAATGTTTCAAATAAATGTGATGAGTTTCTATCTATGAAGGAAGCATGAAAAGTTCAAAGAAAATAGTTGTAACCGTTTACGAGAAAAGCTATTCTGTAAAATCGCACTTCCGGTCTTCAAATTTGAAATTCTATAAATGCTTCTAATATGTATTAAATATTATGAACTTGGTAAAACCATATATTATACTGAAGTGGAACTTTGGAGGAAAGCATAACGCCAGTGCCCCCCCCAGAACCCCCCAAAAATCAATTTTCCCGGAAAAATGTTTCAAATAAACGTGATATGTATTTAGACAGTATACAGTTTAGAAGTTTAAAGTAAGTCGTTGGAGCCGTTTTCGAGTAAACCACAAAACACTGAAGAAAACATTCGGTAAAATCGGACTTCCGGTTAATGGATTTTTGACGAAATCTAGAGTGACTGATGCGGTGGTAATAACCTAAATTCAATACAAAGTTTTTACTGTCTGCGACTTTTCTTTTTTGAGATATTCTGTTAACATACACACATCTCGCACATTATACGCACACATAAAGACCATTCGCTAAAAACATTTTTTCCATATTAAGGTAACCCCAAAACGGCAAACGTCGGGGACGTAGACACTCCATAGCCTAGTATTTTACAGGTTTTTGTAAACTATAGCGCAATAAGTGACAATATTTTGTGCTTAATACGTTATTTCCGTTTTTAAAACTTATTTTGCATTTCATAAACAAGCGTATGAAATGCAAAATTTCAAAAATCTGGTACGATCGCAATACATTATGGAGTAAGAATGTTTCCCACTCTATTAAATAGAGAAATTATCAATAAGGATCTCTAAATAATTGCTAGCACATTATTTTTGATACAGGAAATACTGAATATTGTGAAATAGAAAAAGAATATATCAAACCTGAATTTCATAGGAATCATTTCCATTAAATTGTATTTTCATTTCACTTAAATCAAGATGATAAACGATCGCTTGAAGAGCAACATGTAACGCATTAAAGTTGACCTATGTAGGATTTTTAAGAAAGTAATATATTTCAGAATATGTAATTAGTATGAAATAAATATTAGCTTTGTCAAATATTGCATTATTCTGTTTGCTTACATTCTGTGGAACTAACGCTAATTGTAATAAATCCGGCACTTTAATAACTGTTGGCATTGTTTTTAGTTAATTTATTTCACTTAAATATTTCAAACTATTTTATTTTTTATCAAAATTTTGCATATGATAACGTTACAAAAAACTCAGGTGATTTTTTTTTCAATTTTTTGTGAAGTAGAATTAACTGAATTAATTATGAAGTTGACGTTAACAATTTTGATATTAGTCAATAAGTTCTTAAAAGCTATGCGAAAAAGGACTGATTTATGTTAGAATGAAGATTAAAAAATAAAGTTGATCTGAAAACTAAATTTAAATAGAAATAATAAGAAAATTAACCGCAACACAATTATACTAAAGGCAATAAATACTTTTTATAACTTCCTTTGTTTACACTTTAAATTTGTGAATTTTTAAACTGTAATGAAATTAAAGAAACGAGTGAAACAATCACACGACTTTCTCTTAGGAAACTTGTAATTTTTAGAAATGTTTAATGGTATTCAAATTTTTTTAAGGGGCGTAACCTTCCAGTCCTCAGAACCTCTATAAAAAAAAAAAAAAAAAACTTTCTCGGAAAACTGTTTCTAACAATAGTGACAGTGTCACTTCCAAAGTTTCAAAAAAAGTGTATGTATAGTTATACGACAGTCTGTGGAATATAATATAACCACTCCGGCCATAACCTTGAACGGAATAGCTTCTTCCATAGACATCCTGTTCCGACCAAACATCGTGTACCTAATTTTTTCACAACCCAAGCAATTTGTCATAAGATGAGTGGGTCTTGCTTCCACCACTTTACACACTCAACAACAGGGGGTCTGGCATAAGCTGTATTACATAAAGTTGACCCCTTAAACCACAATGCCCATTAAGTGATTAACCACGTCTGAGAAAGGTCCGTGAAAGACACTGCAACATTTCACTAATAGCCCGGATCCCCAATGAGCATCTTAGACTGCCGACAATGAGATTATCGATAGAAATTAATAGCGTGAAACTATGCATGATTGGAAGCTTGACAGACATGTGACTAAAGACATACTCGGCAACAGCAGACTCGGAACCAATGAAATTTCCCGCCTAATTTGACAAACCTATCCTCTTCCTCAATCTGATAAACCTAGTACCCAGACTGGAAGTACATCTTTCAAGGAAAAATGCTCTTTCAACCTTCTAGAACATTCTAGTGCCAACTTTTTTTTTTTTTAATTTAAGGCGTCTCAACATCTGTGGTCATTTGTGCCTGGAGCCTTCTCAGTGCACTGCCGGCCTCCGGACAGTGTTCTCCCGTTAAAGACAACACTGTCCACACCGGACAGTGAGCTGTAGGGGCTCCTAGGAAGAGAAAATCTAAGGGTAGGACGGTAGGAACCCGTGATCTCCGCGCCGCTAGTCCACCGCGCTACCACTGAGCTAATCCCTTCCCTAGTGCCAACTTTGAAGTGAAGACAGATGAACTCAGCGCCTTCAACCCAGCTTGAATGTCCGAGCAGGTACAAACACCTTTTAAGTTAGTGTTACCTACCCGCTCATCCAAAATTCGACAAAGAATGACACAAACCTTAGCCTAGAAAACAGTGTCCTTTCACCAAGAGATATTGCCAAGTGATCTCCTGTCTCAAAATGGACCGCTGCTCCACTCTGGAACCGTCCGTTTAACACCGGAGGTAATTATCCAGGTATGAACCCAGTTTTAACCAATCCTCCCTAGGAGGTAACAAACAGAAGTCTTCAACATTCTACCAGAAGAAAACCTGTAAAAACATCTCATGATGGAGATAGAATGACCTCATCGCTTTCCCTGCTAGAAAACTGCCAGTTTAATTGTATAACATGCTTTCAATCATAGGTTTTCCACCTCTACAAAGAGCGGTGGGGTTCCCAATAAAGTTTCCATAATAGCAGTAGGCATGGTCCGCATCGCACTGGTCACCAGCTAAGAGCGTTGAATATCCTTAAGCAGTAGTCTAGCGATCTTATCTCAACGCGACGCCATCATAACACAGCCCATATAACAACCACGGTTTAATAACCATACAATAAATCCAAATATCATAAATACTCCCCAATCTTCGACATTGCAAACAAACATTGCTGTATCTTAACAAGTTCCGACCAATTTAATTTATTATCGAGACCTAATTCAAGAAACTTCACCTACTTCACGGATTTGTATATCTGAGTTGAAGTTCTTAATAACCTAAGAGGTATTAATCCTATGATTTTCTTTCTATGGGTAAATAAAATCACCTGGGTTTTACAACGATTAATTCAAAGATCCTTATCCTGAGTCCGTCCTCACGCGTTGGGCTAGTAGCTAGCGCACTCGTCTTTCGAGCGAGAATTCAGGGTTCGATTCCCGTGGGGGCAAAGTCCCAGCATCGAGATAAAAAGTGGGAAGTTACGTTAGTAGTGCTCTTAGCTTTCCTTAGAGCGTATTAATACGCTTTTTTAAGACTGCTGTATCTATCCCTTGATTCCTGTAAAAACCTCTAATTTGTTTTTTTAGTTTTTCTAATAAAGGTGACGACGAGGGGTTTATACTTCCAACTTGGAAGAACAAGTTTCCTTCGAATGAAGACAATGTGTTCATGAAGAATACCAGCCTCCCTTTCCAATTCCGTAATATCCCCAAGGACACTTGATTGGATAGTCATTCTATTTCTTACTAGTCTAGAACTCGTCCTTCTGGGATTCCTGTAGGTAGACCAAGGTTTGGATCAATCCCCAGACTAAATCTAATAATCCTGTGATCAGGCATAGAAGCCTCAGCACCAATCTAATCAGTTTGATAATATTTCCAGAAAAAAGAGTCTTCTAACTTGTCTTCTAAAATGGTTATAAAAGTGGGTCAGAACTCCTATTTATAACCTCCAACCATCAAGATGTATATGACAGCGTGACCTCTCTATTCAAACAACCCTTTATAGGTATAGGGTTAGCAATACAGCAGCATAAATTAGCCATTGCATCTTTGATAATTAACTTGCCCCATATCTAACCTGTCAACTACCATAGTGATAAATCAACTATTGGAAGAAATGGACCTGCTGGCATACCTGGGAGATAGAAGGCAGTAGAAAGAGAAAGAAAAGAAAAAAAGAAAAAAGAGAGTAAACTAAATAAATAAATAAATAAATAAATAAGTGAATAAATGAAAAAAATAAAAAATTATTATAAAAATAAAAATACCCGCCTTACATATCCCTCTTTCTTTTCCATGGAAGAAGTGCCAGAAGTCACTGCAGGGGATAAGCCCTCTATGGCTCCTCCTGCAGCAAATTTTCCCTACCTCTAGAAATTTTTCCAGATTCCCACCGATTTGCACATCTGGGCCCTGGTCACCCTATCCAGGAGCACAGAAAATTACCCCCATCATCGGTGGCCCCTTCTCTAAGGATCCTCCTTTGGCTGACGAATTTAAGCCATACATATATATAAAAAATTCATTTCCAGAGCTTTCCTCCCTCCACGCTGCCACAAAGTGAAACGCTTTGAAGAAGCGCCAGAGCTGAGATTAGCTCCCAGGTATTGTGAACGAAAGCCAGGAACTCATCCATGCGTATATTGCGCGAGCCGATTGACTAGAACTGGGTTAGGTACTGGCCGCCTGATTAGCAAAGTCAAGAACCAAAGAGATGTAATTGCCTCAAGGCACACTGAGAAAACTTGCCTCCAACAAAACCTCAATATCAGGACTTCCCTTCCGCATGTTACAGGAATCCACACACCAGCAGTGGTGGATATGTGGTGGCATGTGCTGCTGACGTGAAAAGCGTGGGTGGATGATTGTAGTGTTTAGATATATGTGATGCAACATAAACTCATCCGCTGAGGCCCCGCAACGGAAATTTAACGAAAGGAAGTCGTTAGACAATTGAAACTTCCATAATATCGGATGATTACGACCATAATATGGAAGTTTCATCCTGTATGAATAATAAAACCCCTTCATTCAGTTTGGCTCCTGATAACTAACTAGCTATTAACATAATTACAGAACTAGCTATTAGCTTATATTGTTTCACTTATCTTGCAAAAAAGTTTTTAATAAGATTCAAGATTGCTTTTGTTCCTGAATGTCAAAAAAGGAAATGCCGATTTATCGGATAATAGCTAATTTGTAGTTTGTCATTTAATAATTTATGGCATTGTTGTGCCGCTATACAAAGACTCTCAAGTGGAAAAACCTCGGATGAACAACTTTTTTTTTTTTTATAGAAATAATTACTTGTTTCTTAGGTCAATTTCTGGAGATTTATTTATTCTTTGCCGAGTACAATATTAATGAGAAAATAGGAATATTGTTTAATTTTTTTAAGGATTGGAATTTTTATTCGTCTATAATTAGCTTTTTTGAAACTAATTACAAATCGGATTAACTGGTGCAGCAATCTAAACATACGGTTTTTAATATGTAATCAATCAAAAATTATGTAATTTAATAAATACCAAAAATATTGATTTATTTTTCAATTGAATCGATTTATCAACAGCTGAAATATACTGAAACCTCTGAGCTGTTATCTACTACACCTATTTTGGTATCAAAGTAGAACATGTTGTTCCGCCGGTTTTGTTCCCAGCTTTCAAGACAAGTAGAATTAATGAAAGTAGAATCAAGTTATGCAAAAAAAATGAATCAGTTAAAAAACAGAATATTCGGCGATGTAGTACGACCAACGAGCAGAACATCAATGAAGGTGTGAATTATTTGGAAGTATTTAACATTATTATATAGTTTTTCAAATTGTAGAAGTTCTTCTTATTTCAGGTAGTTGCCTTAATGAGTGAAAGGCCAGTACATAAAAATCCTGAGAAAACTGTTGACTATTATCCTAGACATGTAGAAACACACAAACTATGTTCGATATTACGAGACTATGGGTTATATCGTGACGAACATAGAGACTTCCAAGAAGAAATGATTAGATTAAGAGAATTAAGAGGAAAAAGAATTTGGGGTAAAGAACAAAAAAAAACTTAGAAAAAAATTTTATTAGTAGTAGAATAGTATTAAAGTTGTTTGATAGTAATCAATGTTGTAAGTTAACTTGATATGCATATTTAAGGAAACAATCAATTTATTTATATTTTTCTAGCTTCGATCTTTCTCATCCTATATCACTTTTAATTATTGAACAAATAAAGCCACATTAGTCATTCCTAATAATTGGGCAACAATTATTCCATAAAAATTAAACATTGGTAAAATTTCAAGTCCACAAACAATAATGTATTTAATGTATTATGGTCAAGGGAGCTTATTTTGATTGTATTTCAGCATCAAATAAATAGATAGGGGAAATCATAATTTATTGTTTGTGAGTCACTTTTAGAGAAAAAGCAAAATTTTATACAAATTTTACAAAATCACTGATAAAATAAATTGTTTACAATTCATTCTTTTTTCTATCACCAGTTTCTCCTTTCTTAGCTTCATTAGGGTGACCTTCATTTAAGCAAGATGCATTACCATTTTTTAATGCTCGATCTTTACACAAATAAATTTTTAATGGAATATCAGCTTGATGATTGAAGTACCAGTCTTCTATATCTGATTCATAATCTTCCAGTACAGTTTCGCACTAAAATATGTTAATATTAAAAGGTTAAAAATGGAAAATAACATTAATGAGATTTGCTAAACCTTTAGAGATTCCAAAACACAAATAATTACAAATTCTCATTACGAAATAATAGAATTAGTCCGAAATTATAACATTACCTGCGTCTTCATATTTGTTATTTCAACTGAAGGCTTATCCCAGAGTTCATGTGGAATTCCCAAATCAACTTTGACTCCTTTGTCTCTAAAGCATTAACAAAAAATAATCCATGAATTGTGAGTAATTAACAGGGGATTGTTTCAAAGGGAAATATTAATAAATCCAGACAAAGGTAAGCGTCACTGATTTAGAATATGTTTTTAAATTAATAAAGAATGAAAATACTTACACAAGATTGTGCAATGTCTTGAATGTTTGACTCATTCCTTTAGCGAAACGAGTGCTGTCAGTTCTTTCTTTGTGAATATTATATTCCAAAATTCTTTCACATACTCCATCAAGTGATTCAAGTAATCTCAGTTCACTAAAAATACAGAATTTAAATAATATATATCTTTTTACTTAATAATTTATAAAAAATTTCTAATTGATTCTTTTTAAACTGTTATTTTTCAATGCGATTTAAAATTTCCTGAATGTTTAAAATTATTCTACAAATTAGGATTTTTTTTGGTAAATATTGAATAGGTGCATACGATTTTGTGTATTCTTTTTTCTTCTTTGGCTTTATATCATCAACAGAATAACCGGTTTCAATCACTTCCTTGGTCTTCCCTGTTTCATCTAAACGACTCTCTAGTTCAATTGCTAGTATTTTACACACTAAAAACACAATTATTAATTAGTCTTTCATTAGATTTAAAAGTCTTCTAAACCAAATCTAAATACGAATACATAAACCTAATAATAAAAATGTTTACATTGTTAGAAGACAAAATAGACAACCTTCACATTTGTCAGCGTATTTAACTCCTTCATCATCCTCTGCAGAACACTGGCACACTGAAATAAGAATTACAGATACAAGAAGATATTTCATGCTGAGTATAAATGTTTAAATGTCAAATACTAAAACTAAAGGTTTCAATAAGGTTTCTACAAAAACATGGAAGGTAAATCCAGTGTTAATTATTGAGAGTGGGGTAAACGAAATCAATTATATTTTCAGAATTTATGAGGAAAATTCTTGTTGTGATGCATTTTGAACCTATCAGGATTATGTTAGAAAAAATGGGAGTTCAATTTTTCGATCAACTTGAGAGTAATTGTTAAAACTATAAATAACCAGTATTTCAGGCTAGATTAAAATATAAGGAAGGTTTTAATCTCATTCATTAACTATGAGCAACACGCTTCAATGTGTCTGCTAGAAACTAACTAGATTAATGGTATAGAGGAGATGTATACGCTCGAAATTGTTACAAAATTAAATCAGATATGAAAATTTTTTTGTTGATAATAAAATTGTAATCTTCACTGAAGATTGTAATAAGTAAATTCTTTCGTACTAATGAAAATGTTCTTCGAGTAATTATTCATACATATTTATATTGTGAAATAGAATATCACTAAAACACTTTTTTCAAATTTTCACCGACGTTTCGGCAAATTTATTGCCTTCTTCTGGTATAAAGTTTTTTTTTTAATTTCTTAACAACATAGTTTAACTTATGACATCAAAACATACACATTTATTTTATGTAATATTAAAAAAAAGAATCTGGTGTGAACACTCACACGACTTTCTCTTACTCTAGATAATATAATTTAATCAAGAAATTTTCTTTAAATTTCAAAGTTTAGTTGGGCCGGCCATAAAAATGACGGTGGGTATTTAAATTGCATAACTGAGCGGCCCTATGTGGAACGCTCTATGACTAAACTAGGAAAGCTTGTGCAAATTTAAATTTAAACTAACTCACAGACCTTCAATACCCCTCTAAAATCAATTTTTTTCAAAAACATGTTTCAAATAAAAATTTTACGTTTTTATTTACAGCAAGTTTAAAGAAAATCGTTGTAATCGTTTTCGAGAAAATTCCAAAAAACTCAAAAATCTATTCTGTAAAATTGCACTTCGGTACACCGATTTTCTACAAATTTGGAATTCTATCAATGCTTCTGTGTATTTATAACCACATATTATGCTGAAATGGTAGTTTAGAGGAAAGTATGGCGTCACTGTCCCCCCAAAAAATCAATTTTCTCGGGAAAAAGTTTGAAATAAAATTGATAGATATTTATGTGTGTAAATAGTATACAAAGTTTGAACAAAATCGTTTGGAGTCAATTTCGACAAAAACACAAAAAATTGGAAAAAAAAAAACATGCAGTAAAGTCGCACTTTTGGTAGATAGATTTTGCCTGAAATCTTCGTGTCTGATGCGGTGGTAGTGCCTAAACGGATTGTTTTGTGAAATGTGTTTGGTGATGCGTGTGTTATTGTATGTTTGTAGTATTGTAGCATGAGCGGTTTGTAAGGGGTTTGTGTGTATATTTGTTTAAGAGAGAATGAAGTTAGGAAATAAGTAGAAGTCACCACTAGATTAAAATAAATATATTAACTCTAAATGAATTTAATAACTTTACAAATAATTATTAAATGTGAATGTTGAATTAACTTATAAATATACAGAATCAAATATTTAGCTAGATTGATTTAAGCTCAAATATTTAACACCTATAACTGGCACTGAAGTTAAGAGAGCGACTGTGAGACAAATGTTACTGGTTGAAATGCTGTAAGACGACTGGTGAAAGAATGTCTCAAATAGACTGGTCAAAGAAAGCTTCTTTGTAGTTATGCTGCCTCTTTTAGAAGGGGTAAAAGGCAATGGCGACTAAGTTCCCCGACCTCTCTTCTAACGGTTGTCTTGTACCTGGATTTTTAACCTTTTGCCAGCCAACTTGCATTTTTCTTCCAAGTAATAATTTTCTTCAAGTATAAAATACTTTTCCAAAATTATTTCAATTTTTTTCATTTGCTTCTAACTCAAAAGATCAATTCTGTGACTACCATAGGTGTTTGTTTGGTAATTGTGTGTGCATAAATATTGATTTGTGTCTAAATGTACTCAAAAATGAAAAATTGCAGGATGTTCATACTTGATATTCCATTTGGATATGATCATAGGATAAAAAAATAAATCAGAGTTCCTCAACTGAAACTATTTCTGTACTAAATGGATTTTTCAGACTCTCATGATAGTGCAGGAGGAGGCAGAGGGTGCTTCTTACACACTCACATTACACTATTAGGATTATTACTTAATTGGAAACATTTACTGGGAAAATTGAGTTTAGAGTAGTTCTCTGGAAGGGGTGACCTAGGCGTCCTTCAATAATGGAATTTCATTATAATATTAAGGTTCTAACAATTATGTAATAGATAATTTATTGATTTCGCAAATTCCGAGTTGGAAGAACATCGGTAAACCGAAAGTGCGACTTTTTACTGGATGGTATTTTAGGTATTTCAACTTGGGATACTGATAGAGACATTTGGTTCATACGAGTACATTCGCACGTGAAGCCCAACGGCTAAATCCTTAGCTACGAAATACAATGTCTATGAAATATTTTACTGTGTTAACTGTTTAACTAAAATATAAATTTTTGCATTTTTTTCAACACCAGAGCCACTGCTTGTACTCTACTCTAAAGTCACGCAGTGGAATGGATAATCGGCACTCGGCAGGGATGACCAAGCAAATAGTTACAAGGTAAAGTTAAAGAATGCACTATATTGAAGATGAAACAAAAACCCAGAAGCTAACTTTTGATTAAGTTTCACTGATATGGTAATAAGTTTTAAATTTGATAATTCACTCTCACTACTTTGGAAATTTGAATTTTATAAGCCCCCTAATGAGAGGAAAACTACTCCTTTTTATTTTTTATTTATTTACTACATTGAAGCATTACAAGCTTATTGTAGGGAGTTGGCTTACAAAATTTAAAAATAAAAGTAAATATATTTTTAATATTATAAAATAAAAGCAATAACGGCAAAACACACACATACACACAGAGGGAATTTTCAAAATTAATAAAAGTAAATACATTTTTAATATTATAAAATAAAAGCAATAACGGCAAAAATTTAGATCGTCTTGACAACTTTGCAAAACAATTAGCCTTAATGTTAAATAGCTTATAATAATAGCATTAAGGTTTAGTTTATAAGCTGCATTTACCTTACTTAACAGTTTATATTATTCATTAATCATGGATGAACGCAACATTAATACATTTATAATAAAATTATATATCTTAAAACAATCAAATTTCGACAGAACTGACAATAAATTAAATAGTTGTTCTTCTTTGCTAATAGTTGATACAGTAGATAACTGAGGTAAATACTTTATTCTTACACAGTCATAAATCGGACAAGTAATAAATAAATGAAATAAGTCTTCATTTTCATAAAAATTACAAATAGTGCAAAGCTGGTTAGATTTTATTAAGTAAGCTATTGCTTTATAAACAATTTTTATAGAAAAATTTCTGTAAGTTCTGAGGTGAAATATTATGCTAGTAACATGGAATGGTAGAGAGAATAGTAAATAATTTTGAACAACCGAAGTATTTAAGGGAATATTTTTATAATAAATACTGTAATTAGAGGAGTGCAGCCTTATATCAGAAGTGTATAAATTTGCTTCGTAGGTGGACAAAATTGTATTCAAATTTTTACGAATTACATAAGGATCCTGCCTTTCCCATAGATTATTGTAACCAACACTTATAAAAAATTCCTTTATTTGAGTTAACCAGTAATATTAATTTACTAGTAATATTAAGTTACTAGTAATATTTAACCAGTAAAAATTCCTTTATTTAAGTTACTCATCTTAATATTATTAGATGGTGAAGAGTCGAGAGCTAATAGCCTAACAAATACAAATAGTCTGGAACGATCCATTTCGAGTATTTTACACAACCACTTTACAGCTTAAAAACAGTGGAGGCCATATATGGTATACCAGTTTCTAATAATATTATCCACTCCTTTAAAGTTTAATTTTTATTCATTGAAATGTATTTCACATTAAATACACCGATCATTGAATTTTGCAACATCTATCCTTCAAAAAATATCCCTTATTATACTGCCTGGTTAAAATTAGCAATAATTAGATTCTCCAGATAATCAAACTTTCGCAACTGAGTGCCCATTGCATGCTATCATATTTTTACTTTCTCTTACTCTTAGTAACAGGAAGTATTGTAATCGTGTCAAATTTTCGATATCGAGTTTTCACTGGAAATATCTCTTTTGAGATCCCCTGAGTCCAAAAAGTGGTTTTTAGAAAATGCCCTGTGTGTGTGTGTGTGTGTTGATGTATGTGCATGTAAACCAGCATAGCTCGAAAACGAAGAATCTAGAAAGTTCAAACTTGATATTTCGTTTAGGTATCACCATGGGATCAGACAGTAACTTCTGTGTCAAATTTCCTAAACCGGAAGTACCACTTTACTAAATGATTTTATCACTTTTTCGCGATTTACAAAAAATGGCTCCGACGATTTTCTTGAAACTTCGTACATAACTACACATACAAAGATATACAACTTTTATTTAAAACATTTCTCTGGAAAAATTCATTTAAGGGCACTTTTAGGGGAGGGATAGGTTATGTTTTTCTCTAAGTGCTATTATAGCTGATTATACAATTCTACCATCCAGACAAAATTAATTAGAAATAAATGGATAACTAAATTACTGAACAGTTTTTTTCAGTGTTCGACTAATTTCCATTAAATTTGGTACACTACATAAAATTTATCAATTACAATTTGGAGAACTGGAGTAAGAGAAAGTGGTGTGAGTGTTTCATACCAGATTTTTTTTTTTAATTTCTCTTTTATGTTGCATAAATAAGAGAAACCTTATGATATAGTTGCCATGGAAACTAGCTAATATTCATTAAATGAAAACTTTTCATATATATCACTATCTTTTTATCGTTCTAGTGTTGTTAAAATGGATGGAGTTGATATATCCGATTCACATAAATGTGGAGTTAAACGGAAAAGAGAAATGTTGCCTGCGCAACCTGCAATGCCTGCTGCGAATAGAGAAAACTCCAAAATTGTTAAGAAAATGATTGAGCTCTCTCGGTTACCTCCGTTATTCAAAGAGAACACTTTAACAAAAGCGTTTCCCGTAAAGGTAATGCCTCAGGTTAATTTTTAAAGTATTTATATTTAATGAAATTCGATAGAAATAAACTTACTGTTTTTATTCGTGCTCGTTTTAAAAAATGTTATCAAGTAATAGTGAATTCATAAGTGAGATGGTTGAAGGTAAAAAGTTGAATTTGTTACAAAATTAGTTTATCATTATTGATCATAGATGTTTATTTAATTACTGTGTACCGAACTTCCTAATTTGACTAATTTATTTCTATCCTGATCCACTTAATGTTATTTACATTTTATATTTATCTTAACTGAACTTTTGGTTTCTATTAAAGATAGTCCATCAATGAATTTTATTTTGGTTAGAATAGTAGATAATTTCTTAACTATTTTATCAGCTGCTGAAAGAGAGAGAGCGTTCGAGTGGGAGAGGAAATGATCGAAAATTATTTAAATATTGTGTATCTCAACTGGTATTTTTAGGAATGATTTGTAAGGGTATTAATTGAGTCAAATTTATGAATTTTCTTTCAATATTTGTTCTGTATACTTCTATAGACAAAAATGTACGTATGGTGGTCCCTTTCAGTGTAGGGTACAGTCATGGTTACCATATTTTTTTCCCTCAAATCCGGACATGGTGAGAAAAAAGTGATGACGAGAGTGGGTGAAAAAAATATAAGGTGATTACTTGCGATGATTTAGATTTACTCATTTATGACATTTAAAAAAAAATGATCGATTTTCAAAATCACTTTAAAATTTGTTAATATACTTTAAGCAATTTCAACATACTTTTTACTTATTTTGAATTAGAACCTGGTATAGTTTCTCAGCTAAGGATTTTCTGTTGTACTGACTTTATTCAAAAAGGACTTGTCTTTTTTTATTTTATCGTAGAGGTCTGTGCAAGATAAAACTGAATTTGCTTCCTGCTGTCTTCCGGAATATGTTTAATTAGTCGCTGAGAAGACCAAAAATTATGAATGAAATACTTAAAAAAAAATAAAAATGAAATTTTATTTCAATTAGACTCGCGAAATCCGGATATTATAAAGCTCCGGATGCATTTCCGGACAACTTCCTGCTGTCTTCCGGAATATCTTTAATTAGTCGCTGAGAAGACCAAAAATTATGAATGAAATACTTAAAAAAAAAAAAAAAAAAAAATGAAGTCTTATTTCAATTAGTCCCGCGAAATCCGGGTATTATAAAGCTCCGGATGCATTTCCGGACAAGGTTTCCAATCTGGACGTTTGTTACTCTTGGACTAGTTATGCATGTGGTGGGAAGTGCTATTAAATATTCTTCATTAATCCCTTTTACGGGGGCTCCGCCTCCCTTGCTCCCCCAAAAAATCCTTAGCTGGTCAAACTCAAAAATAAGTAGATCGCTATTCTGTTTTCGCGCGCTTACGCCATCACAGCCGACCATAAGTAAAGTTCAAGCCTTGTATATAGTTTATTTAAATATAATGAGTTCCAGTATGTTACAACGATAATTTGCAGTATTTTTTTTTATAAATTTTTTATTGAATATTTACAACTGTTCTGTAAGGAACAATAAGTAAATGTGATGTATGAACAAATATACAAATGGCGTGATAGTTGTGAATGATTGTCATCCAGTAATTACCATCACTGGTCGACCAATTGGTCACATGGCCAGCAGCGCCTCAGCCGTCTGTGAAGATTAGAAGGAAGTGTCGTTGAAGATAAATTTGCGGTTAAAGGATTAGGATATGATAAGAGTTTTTGATGGAAGCTAACAAGTTTTGGCAAGTTCAGAAACGAATGGAATTTTGAAGTCATTGTGGATTTACTGATGTTAGATTACTGACAAAAAAGGGTGCGTTTACGATATGGCGGAGGATCTTAGATTGTAGCCAAAAGAGATAGTTACAGTCGTCTTTTATTATAAAGTGTTAGTTTTGAGCGTAGGTCAAGTAGTCGTTTTAGGAGCTTCAATCTATTATTGAGCACAATGCGTTTAAGTCTTTCCAAGTAAGTCGCTTACTTGGAACGACCGCACATTCTCTACTGAGGGTGAGCATTATAAGTAGAGAGGAACAAGAGTAATTTCCAGTAAAACTGTAAATTTCACATTTTCAGTATAAAAAGTTCTATAGTACTATAAATGTTTGTTTCATTATTATTCTAAATATATATTTGGTATTATTATCATTGTGATATTTTTTGTTCAATTCTGAAAAGTGGACGCTGAATTATTCTGTTGAGGATTAGTACTTCAATTCTTATTAATTCTTTGTGGACTGATGATGACCTCTTCAGGACGAAATGTCTCGAAAAATACTCTACTTTCTAGTTACTTTGACTGGTCCGCTATACAGTTAATAATGTATCATCTGTTCACTTGTTTTCTAATATTTTCCAGTTTCTTGTATTATTCGATTTTTATTTACTTTCATGTTTACAGAATATAGTTTACATTTTTCTGAAACTTCGCCCTCTCTGAGAGCGCAACTTTTATCTCGGCAAACCTAATAAACTGCACCCAATTAATAATGTTACCTTCCTTTGGATGCAAATTATGTTGGCGAGAAGGTAATGAGTTGGCCATCACTCTGGTAAGCAAAGGCTTCAGCGACCCCCTTCAAAGATCCATAGATTACTGACAAAAAAGGGTGCGTTTAAGATATGGCGGAGGATCTTAGATTGTAGCCAAAAGAGATAGTTACAGTCGTCTTTTATCATAAAGTGTTAGTTTTGAGCGTAGGTCAAGTAGTCGTTCTTCTCGTCGAACACCACGTGTAATTTTCTTGAACATTACACCCAACTGAAGTGAGTGTTGTACGAGAATTCAGTCTTACGGTTGAAAATAAATACTGCTCTGGAGAAAGCAAGCTAAGATTTTACAGGGCAGTTACAACCGGGAAAGATCTGAAACGTGATCAGCTCGAGCAAAAATAGGCTCCGAATGTTCACAACGTGACATTGTAAATTAAGGCCTGAAGAAGCTAGGCCTAAACCTACAGAATATATTTTTTGCATCTGCAGAATACACTTCTTGACGGACTATCATCCAAAATATTTAAAAGCCTAAAAATGTTAACCAGGTATTGGAGGAGGAAAGATCCTCCTTGGAATCTTTCCATTTCTTAAAATTTCAATCCAATTGACAGCAGTTAAAAAATTCGGCTATTTTACAAATCATAACCAAAATTTTCTCTTCGAAAATTATAACCACTTCGTTTAAAAAAAAATCCAAATAAAAAAAATAACTTTCTAGGATAGTGCAAATTACACAACACCGTCGTCTAGAATTGGATCGACATATTCCCCTGGGGCTAGAAATTTACAACTGAACCAGATAACACCACGCAAGAAAAAGGATCGAAATATTGGTCAAGAAATTGGTATGTTTGATTCAAAAGGACAACTACAGTTTCCACCTGGATATGTTGGTATACAGAGAGATCCTCGTTATTATGCTAAACTAAAAGCGGCAGAAAGAAATAGACCTGGAGTAGTTGATTTAAAGGTTTGTTAAACAATTAAATTCCTGTTTAATACATCAGTTTATTAACGGTAATTGTTTTTATAAGCGAATATATTTTTACGATAGGATCTTCTTACTGGAGAATATGTTAGAAAGAAACTGGAAGAAAAGAAATTAACTTCAGAAGTCACACAAAAAGAAAAAAAGTTAGCGGAACAACTTGAACGTGAACAAGAATTAATTTGGGAAGAAGAAAGGTATGACACCAATTGGAGTATTATATTTGTTGAGCATTTGTTATATTTGTTGCAATATCTAGTAACTACCCTCAGAAACTGAATGTGCTTCTGAATGAATTTTGAAAAGAATAAGAAATTATTTGGTAGAATGGTAAGAGATGAGTGGACTTATAACTACTCTTAAACATCCTTTTAGAGAGCAATAAACAAATCACTTTTTTAAGTATCACGTTCCCCACATTGGTTGATGAGTTTAGGAAGGATGATTACAAAACTAAATAATTGTCACCAAGAAGTTCTGTTGTCATAGTGGCTCTATTATACCATGAGAATTTTGGGCTAGTTAGTGAAATATTTGTGTTAATCTCCATTATAAGAAATGGTTCCTCCATTTTCTTTCCAAAGACTAGTTTATGTATGGGATAGAATCTATTCACTACCACTTTCTACCAGTAGGTTCTCGAACAAATAACTATTCACAAAATACACAAAGAAACGCAAGGAAGTTGCAAAGATGAAGATCGCAGTGGATTAGGTTTTGATAAAACTTCCTGTTCAGTCTTTACTCATTTCCAATGTACTAATTAGTATTAGTAATAAATTGCTTGAAATAAATAAAGTATTAGAAACTGCCATTACTGTTTAATTTGGCCTATAGTAAAGTGTCTACAGTTTCATCATAGTATTGTTATTATAGGTGAAACAATGTTTCATCATTCGATCTTTCTCAAAAATTCGATTTAAGTAAGAATATAAAAATTTATCATACACTTAGTATCCAAAAATAAATATAAACTATGACATCATCATTCAGCGGCACTACACTCATTATTGAGTTCTGGCCTCCTCAATCAGTTTCCTCCAGTCAGTTCTGTTCTGTGCAGCCTCATTCCAGTTGACAATATTCAAGTGTTCTTGCATCACCTGCAACATCGTCCAACCATCGGAACTTAGGCCTCCCGGCTTTCCTCGCACAATGGAGTTGCTTCGTCCTCACCTTTTTTTGGAACATCTTCGACCCTTATACTTGCTATATGTCCATCCAATCAAGTCTGGGTAATTATTAAATTTGATCACATCTATTTGACAAGCTCATACAGCTTCTGATTCATTAGAGACCTCTATTCCTAGTATAGGCGTACTGAGTCGAAAATTCGCCGCAGTATTTTCCTTTCGAAGATTAGGAGGCCTTCTTCGTCTATCTTAGACGTGGTCAGAGAAGCTAAGAAGAACTAAGAGGTTGGCTTAGATCTGTTACAATTCATCATATTTTCCTAAATATCTTGAAAATGATGCGTCGTAGCTGATTTTGGCTTTTTCTTGACTCCCTGCAGAGGGTTTCCTGCTTATGGAGAGATCTCTAAAATGATGTATAATAAGGATGTTTACAATACAGTTTTAGACAATTTAATATAGAACTTATATTACCCATGGTAACAGATTGTTAACATGGCTAAATGAAATGATTATAAAAAAAAAAAAAAAATATTGAACAATTGAATGAAGTACATTCAAGCAATACCATCCATCAGCACTTTCTAGGGGAGTCATGGGGCCCAGACCTTGTAGTAAATAAATGAGAATTTTCTTGAGAATGCAAGTGTGGTGAGGGGTTGGGAGCCAACCGAAGGCGCTAGGATATATTCTTTCGCAAGGTGAAAAGCTCGGCATAGTAGTGAAAATGAGTTTTTTTTATTTTAAAAATGCATTTATTTCTCAATGTAGTCTCCCTTTAGTTCAATACACACTTTGTCCGTCGTTTCTCCAACAACTGGATTCCGTCCCTGAAGTGCGATTCTGGAAGGTCTTCAAAATATCCATTTACACTGCTATCACCTCCATCATTTGACCCAAAACGTTTTCCAGCTACAAATTTCTTAAGGTTTGGGAATGGATGAATGTCAGAGAGGACCAAATCTGGCGAATAGGGAGGATGTTCTAATTCATACTTCAAATCTCTCAATTTTCCCATTGCCAAAACGCCTTGGTGGGCAGGTGCATTGTCCTGGTGAAAGAGGATTTTTTTCTTTTGCAAACCAGGCCTTTTCTCTCTACTTTTTTCATCTAGCTGGTCAGGAAGATGAGCGTAGTATTTCCCATTAATTGTTGGATCCTTTAGCAGGTAGTCAATTAAAAGAATCCCTTTGGAATCCCAAAAACACTAGCCATACCTTTCTAGCCGATGCAGTTGTCTGCTTTCTTCGGTGCAGACCCACCGGCTTCTACACACTGTTTGGATGTTGTTTTGACACACATGTAAAGTGGTGAACCCACGTTTCATCCATCGTCACAAATCGGCGCAGAAAAGCGGTTGGATTCTTTTTAAGCAGCACAAACATTGATGAGAAACTCGATTCCTCATTTGTTGTGATCAGCATTTAACAAATGCGGGCACCCATCTTGCACAAAGCTTTCTCATACTGAGTCTTCGTGTAAAATGTGCCGCACCCTTTCTTCTGAGATGCCTGCAGTCTTAGCTATATCATACGCTGTTAATCGTTGGTCTCTAGAACCATGTTGTGTATCTTCTCGATATTTTCTTCGATAGTGCAGTTTTTGGCTGTTCTTTACATTGATCATGTACGTGTAATCTATGTACGACCACGTTTAAACTCAGCTGCCTGTTTTTTTACTTTTGATAACGAAGATGCGGACTCCCTTATACACTTTCACCAACTTTGATGAATTTCTGTTGGCGATAAACCATCCAAAACGAAGAATTTTATGACGGAACGGTATTCAGTTTATTCATTTTGTCAAAAACACACAACACGCTTACTTTAAACAGCCGTATAAAACAATTTATTTGTCTGATCAAATTCACATTTGGTATTTACTTTTGCAACGAGTGTGCCAACATAACAAAACAGTAATTTCGTGTGTAGTAGTGCCATCTATGGGCTAGGCCGAGAACTTTTCTCCTTGCCTACTCTTTATTACTGTTTATTTCGTTCCGCGTATCCTTGTATTCACTGTTTTTTCCGAAAAAGAATGATAACTCTATTTTATAATTTCATTTTCAGAAAATTAATGAATATGTCCGCCGAATTGCCACGAAGTCCTGAATTACAAAGAAAAATTCAGCTAGAGAAAGTACAAGCAGAACATTCAAAAAAAATACGACCCGAAGATATTAAAAAAATTCATTATTACTTTGTGAACGTATGTATTTTTATCTACTTTTGAGGTTCAGATCTCTCACGCATTGGTCCAATGACTAGCGCACTCGCCATGGAGCGAGAATTCAGGGTTCGACCCCATGAGGGCAAAGAAGCTGTTAATGCAGCATAGTGAGAAAAAGAGGGGAGCTACTGTTGGTAGCGAACCTAGGTAGTGAAAGGCCAGAACTAAACGGCAAGGGGAACCGCGGCGTGCTTACCACACGCTCCCCAATAGAAATCGTCGTTTGGCAAGTTTTGGCCCTTCATGGGTTGTTGCGGCAAAGATTTCATTTTTGAGTTTCAGATTTCTATTATCTTGAAATTGGTTATTCGAATATATAAATACATATTTTATTTTCTTAAAGGGAATTACAGAAGATATAATCCAACCTTTTAATGAAGAATGGTTAGATGCATTTAAAGCACACATATCAGATAAACTTCTATCAAAGTAAGTTTAGTTTTTGAGCAGAATTAATATCGATTAACATAGTTAATGTTTTAGTTAATGAAACCGTGATGCCTTTATAAATGTGACTATAAGATTAAAAAATTCAATGAGCTCAAACTTGCCTACCCCGTTGTTGATATAATCAAATGCTTGTGTGTCACACTGTTGATAGTGATTGTTAAATATGAAACTCTCTACTTTACTTAATATTCACAATGTGTGGTTTAACTAAATAGAAGATATTGTATTCTACGAAGAATTTCATTTAATTTAAATAACTATTTTATTTTCTGATTATGACAAATGTTTTTTACTATCCGTAATATGTCACAATAGATCATTTAGGTAAATTCTCTCTTGGAAGGTTTACTAAGAGAGAGAGAGAGAGAGAGAGAAAGAAAAAAAAGATTAAATACATTGTTGTAAATATCAGATGTTTTAGGCAAATTTTACAAATGTGTGAATAGAACTGGCGCAAGATTCGAAATGGTCTGGAAGATCTTTTTTCCTGATTGATTGCCATTTCAAACTTCCATTGGAAAATATTGTTTTAAATGAATATCACACGTTTCTTTGTAAAACGTAATTTCATAGATTATCTTTCGCATAATTTGTAATAATGTTAAAATCACTATATTTCAGATGGAGCACACTTCTTCCAACATTGTTTAAAGAAGTAAGAACTAATTATTCGTTAGGAATACGTAGAGCAATAATTGAATATCTTCTATTAGATGAAAATGAAAGGAAAAGATTAAGTGTGGTCTCTGGCCTACCTAAATTTCCGAATATTGTTATCCGATCGCCAGTTCCTTGGCATAATTCATTTGTAACAATATCACAACAGTTTCATTACAAATATTATTGTTCACATCCAGTTATATTAGCAATTAATAAACTATGGTATGAACGGTAAGTTTCCAATTAGTTGTTTCATATAGATTTGAACAACTCAAGTTTCTATTTTATTCATTTTTTAAGTAATTTTTTTTTTTAATTAGTTTTAAAAGATTTCTAATTTTACCAATGTCAAAACTGGAAGACGCAAACTTACCAATTTCACCAGAAGAATTTGATGCTCTTACTACACGCCTTTGTGAAGAAGCTAAGGAAACTTTCACAAATGTGTTAGTGAAATTATTTTTTATTTGTATAAGAAGCGCCTTTTTTGGGATCTCCTTTTAGGGACCTTAAATTTTGTATACTAAATCCCTTAAGAGCTTATTACAGTTTTTGTCAACCCAAATTATCTTGAATTAAGCTGCCAATAGCAATCGCACGCCACGGGCAGCAGGGCTACTGTACTACCAGCAAGGAAGTGACGCAGCAAAGTACTGCGATGAATGCAGTGATGTTACATTTTATTTCATTGTTAAAAATTATCAGATTTCATAGTTTTTAAGCCCGCTGAGGAATAGATATCTTTGAATCCTTAACAGATTATGGTAGTAATTCATTAATACTGTTACATTCTAAATGTAATTGTGCAAATATATAAAGGGAGTTGCTACAAGGCTATATTCACGTAACCTGGAAGATATATTATGGTTTTTGTGATTCTGTGTTTACATAGTGGCAGTATTGAATCTGCGTGGTTATGAGCTACATCATCTAGCACTTGCACACCATTATTTATGCAGCCTCAGTGACGGGGAAGTCAGAGTAAGCGTTGCTTGTGTTTTTAGAGGCAAACTGTTGCCGCAAGGAGGGTGTTAGCTCATTGCTAACGCGCGAAAGTCCAGCAGTGTTGTTTACAGTTTTTTTTTTTCTTCTAGGAGCTCTACTGCAATATTGTCTTGAACGAACATTGTCCGGAGGCCGGCAGTGCACTAGAAGGTTCCGCAAATTTCAACGCGGCTTAAAAAAAAGAAGAGAAAAGAAAGTGTTGATATAAGAAATTAACCATATGGATTTTCCAGAGTTCAGTGGATTTAGCTTTGTAGTCTTCCCTGCTCTAATAGCAGCTTTTGTAATTAGACTGGGATCTCCAAATAAGCAGCTGAGCCATTTCCTCCTAGGAAAATGTTTCTGACTATTAATGATTAATTTTGTATATATATATGTGTGTGACAGTTGGCTTGTTGATGTTGCGGAAATCATTTTGGACATGCGTGAGACATGGGAACATCTTGCACCGAAAACTCCTTACGACAGTACAGCCCTTGTAGAAATGTTCTTCGAATGTATCAATGCTGTTTTATCCAAACAGTTGAGATATATTGTTTTGAGATCAATTGACCATTATCGTACTATTATTAGTAGATATGAGGTATTGCTTTTAATTAATTAATTAATTTAGGGTTACATAAAATAATAATAAAAACTATTTCGAGTCAGTAGTGGACGCAGGGGAATGATTAGGGGATAATTTTCTCAGTAATTTTGGCAAACATACAAAGTCAGTCATGAAAACATTTTCTTCCGCAATGTAAGCCGTCATATGTTTACTTTCTCCAATTTATTCCCTTCTTAGTAAAGGCTTACTGTTAAGAATTGTTATGAGCAGATACGCAAACATAGTTTTATATAAAGTAACAAAACATCTTTCGTCTCAAAAAGTCGCGTGCCAAACAAAATTTTTGCGTCCGCCCCTGTAACGAGATGACTAATGGTTGAAGCATTCACACACAGTACTGGACAGAATTTGAGACAGCCCATCTGTCAGTTTTCCAGCATTCACCCCACTTCAAATGTACACCCTTCTTACAAAAAAAAAAAAAAACTGTCTTAAAACAATGTCGCATATCTCAAGTTATAAGGCAGCTGGTGAAAGAGTTCTTTTTAACAGAACATTTTGTGAACCGGATGTATTTGAATATAAAAGGATATAATCTATACTCCTCAGCTTCAGTAGCAGAAGAAAATGTGGTGTGAAACACATGCACAACTTTCTCTTACTCCTTTTAATACAATTAAATGAAAAATAGTCTTTAAACACAAATTTTAGTATTTGTACTAATATAAATATAGAGGTGGTACGAATAAGAACTACCTATTAATCTTGGAAGGTTGAGAAGTGATGATTATATTATATCCTTGTAGAGCGCTCTAAAATACCGAACCAACTATATACAACATTTGAAAATAATGCCACTAATTACGCAAACTATCCAAAATAATTTTTTGGGGGAGAAAAAGTTTCGAATAAAAGTAATACATATTTCTGTGAAGTTACATACCAAGTGTAATAAGGAGCGGGTGGAGTTAGGGAGCAAGCATCGTCGATTTCAAGAACAAACAATTAAGTTTATTAAGTTTAAGTTTACAATTCAATGTCTGCCAGTCCTTAAGGATTACTATAGCCCCGTAAAATAATGAATCTGAGTTAACACTATGTTACCTACCAGCTACTTACAATTTACTTATGGAACTTGAACTGCCTAACACTTGATGTAACAAGGAAATTGGTTAAAACTCTCTACGTTACACTGCAGTTATCGAGTATCCCTAATCATCCTTTTATTATACAATTTAATGCCTACTACTGACTACAAAATTACTAAAACTCCAATTTAAGCATGTAGTTAACGATTATATCTAAAGTTTATATGTACGGTTAATTACAGTATTAGTAGTTCCAATGTAAACATGAAATTGCCCAAGTATCACAAATCTACTATCTACCGCTACAACCTTGTTCCCTAGAATCACCTCGATACCGCCAGGTTCAACCAAAATGGGTAATCACCGAAAAAGACCTCTACGGTGCCAAGCTATGGGTGTCGCTTTCTTGCTCTCGCACCGCTGGGTTTCACGACCAACACAAACCAATAATTTCACGACCAATAATGCACCTCTCTGCGTGTCTGTTTTCGTACTTTCTCACATAGCCGCACACAGAAAGTACATAACGGATAGATGTTCTCCCCTCCCCAACGCTTGGCTTGCAGTTTTGTTAGTTTCTAGGCTCGAGGAGAGTACTGTCCTACAATAGTACAAATTATTACAAATAATATTAATTTTTCCTCTTTTTATTTAATAATAATAATTATTCCCTTTTTGCTCACATATCCTACTACCTAGAAGTGATTATAACTAACCCATTGCAATATTTCATTTCCTCATACAAATTTAAAGGAAAGCGTTATAGTTTTTTTCCAGCAACTCAAACCCAAATTAAAATAATAACCTGAGCATTTCAGGTTAACTGATTTTTTCAAATTTGGAAATTTATCAATGGTTCCAATGTGTATTACTACTATCAATGGTTCCAATGTGTATTACTATTAAAAACCATATATTTCACTTTGCATTGATGGTATCCCTGATACCACCTAAATGAATACCAAGTTTCAGTTCTGCGATTTCCGTGTTTGAGTATCAAATCACACGCACGCACGCGCTCTTCCTCGCAAGAGAGAGAGGACGAATTAAAAAAAAATACTTTTCTAGACCAAGGGAATTGGAAAACATGTATTTCCGGTGAAAACTCAATTTAGAAAATTTGCCACGATTGCAATACTTCCTGTTACAGTAGTAAGAGAAAGTAAAAATTAGATTCAATTGTAGGTATTATTTAAAGACAACTGTTATGAATCAACGAAACTCGTAAAACAACTTTACAGTTTTTTTTTTTTTTTTTTTTTTTTTTGGCGCATCGACTGCCATGGCCATTAGCGCCAGACTTTACAGTTATAATAACATTAAAGAAACAAACGATAAAATCAAATAGAACATTAGAGCAAAATTGTTTGTTTAATCGTCCTTTTATTATGTATCACTACACTCTCTAAAACTTACTAGTTTCTCTTTTCTTAACCTCTCCACTCCTTTTACCTTCTCAAACTAGTACCAACCCCTACACTACCCCCTCGCAAGATGAAACATATTGCTTCAAATGATTGGGGCGACGGATAATTCTTCCCGCTCGGGTGTGGCATGTCCTAGCGCTGCATGAAGGAACAGTTTCTCCCGTCGCGTCTTCCCTAGCTTGGTCATAAGATGCCGGCAAAAACGCTGGTTTTAATCTATCAATGGACACGTTTGTGTGCTTACGTTTGATATCCAAAGTAAGATATTTATCTTGCCTTCTGAGAACTTTGAAAGGGCCTTCGTAAAGACTGTAAGGTTGAGTGAGCTGCGTCGCGCCTGAGAAAAACATGTGAACAACTACGCAATGCAGCGTGTACGAATACAGATTTGGTACCATGCATATTTCTGGGATGTTTATGCATCTGATCCAATATCTGCTGTAACTTGTTGATGATCGCTGATTCACGTGTTTTTGGTGGAGTTGCTTTATCGATAAAGAATTGCCCTGGAATTGTTAATGTTGTTCCGTAGAGTAATTTTGCTGGAGAAGTATCTGAATCTGACTTAGGGGCGTTGCGTAAACCCAATAAACGAGAGGTAAATGCTTCAATCCAAGAGGACTCATGACACATAATTGCAGCTTTAATTGTGCGATGGCATCTTGCTTGTGGATGATAGCTTGTTGTCATCACATGTTTTGTACCTAACCACCTGGTAAGTAAAGTGAAAACATCACTACAAAACTGCCTGCCACGATCTGACGTTCCTACCACGATTGCTGGTATGCCGAATCGTACAACCCAATTTTCAAAAAATGTTTGTGCTACAGATTCTGCCGCAATATCTCAATCCATCCCGATAGCCTGTCTATACAAGTTAAGATATATTGATACCTCTGTGATGGTGGTAAAGGCCCTACCAAATCGATATGCACATGATTGATTGAACCTCGGGGCGAATTCAAAAATACCCAATGGGCTGGTAGTGTGCCTAGATCTTTGGACCGTTGACAAGGGATACATTCCTTTGCGAATCTATTGCAACCCGCGCGCATGGAAAGCCAAATATAAGTTTTGCGAGCCATTTTGGATATCGCTTTGCCGTTGGAGTGGGATAACCGATGAAATAAATCAAATACCGTTCTCCTCAGTGGTTCTGGTACATAAATGCGATTTAAATTATCTACAAAAATGGAAACTTCTTTTCCCGGGCTACGTACTGCGAAAACATTAAACGCTGAATCATCTGATAAATATTGGTTTAGTTCTACATCTTTTTGCTGCTCCGAAGCTATGTGTTCCAGAGTTAGGTTGCTCTCCGCGTCCAACTGTTCTATGCGGGATTAAAAAATCTGATGGAATGTTCTCCTTACCTGGGATATATTTAATGTCTTGTACAAATTCGGCAATGTATTCTATTTGTCGAGCTTGTCTAGGAGTAGCTTTGGTTAGATCCTTGGTGAAGATGTACATAATAGGTTTGTGATTCGTCATTGCTGTGACTTCTTTACCTTCCAACATGTATCTGAAATATTTGATGGCTGTTATTGCTGTTAATTCTCTATCATAGGTACTGTATTTTGTTGAGCTGTTTAAATTTTCTTGAAAAGTAAGCTAATGGCCTGAGGTTACCACTGAGATAGTTGCAACGAGGCCCCCATAGCAAAATCGGAAGCATCGGTACTGAGGACCAGTTTTTCTGTATCTGTAGGATGAGCTAAAAGCGCTGCATCCACCAAACTTTGTCGAGTTGCTATGAATGCTTTTTCAAGTTCTTCATTCCATTGAATGGGTCGCTTGTCTCTTTTTCTTGCCCCTTGTATAGCTTGGAAAAGTGGTCGCTGCGACTACATTGCTCCGGCTAGGAATCTTCTGTAGAAATTTATGACTCCTAAGAATCTTCTCAATTCGTCCAAAGTATCTGGTCTTTTGTATTTTAAAATAGCCTCGACTTTATCTCTACTCGGACGGATTCCTTCAGGCGAGATTTCAAAACCAAGGAAACTAACGCGTTCCTTTGCAAATTCGCACTTGGAGAAGTTGACACAAATATTATATTGACTTAAACGTCGGAGAATTTCTTGCAGATGCACTTTATGATGTTCTATATTCTTGGAAGCAACTAAAATATTGTCTCAATAAATAAATACATAGGAAAGATTTGCAAAAACCTCGTTCTTAAATCGTTGAAATGTTGCCCCGCGTTGCGCAATCCAAACATTCTGGGGAATTCAATGATAGCTGTTTTTTTAACATCTTCGTCTCGAACAGGAATTTGGTTGTAAGCTCGACATAAATCTATTTTAGAATAAACAGTCGTATTTGCTAAAATGTAACTAAAATCTTGTATATCCGCAATGGGTATCTATCTGGTATCGTAATGTAATTTAAAATCCTATAATCCCCGCAAATTCTCCACTCACCAGTTTTTTTTTGGGACCATGTGCAAAGGGCTTTAGCCCAAGGAGAAGTAGAGTGCCGACAGATTCGATGTTTCAGCATAAAATCAAATTCTTCTTTCGCTGCTCTTAATTTCTGTCCACTGAGTCGTCTTACTTTAGCAGCTACACTGGTGGACCTGTTGTTTCAATCCCATGTGTAGTCTGCGCCAACGTAGAAGAATAATTCTGAAATTGTGGTGTTAGTTTAGCGAATTGTTTTACTACCTCCTGCACCGCAGCGGAGCTCTTGAGAGCTGCCACAGGATTGTGTTGGGTATTGACATCGTATAATTCTCCGGTAGCATAACTGTTGTCACTACCATCAATTAAACGTCTGTTCACTAAATCTATAATAAGTTTAAAATTACTAAAAAATCTGCTCCTAAAATAGGTTTACTTACTTGCGCCACTATGAATTTCCAACAAAATGTTCTATTCAATCCTAAATTAACTTTCATAGTTCGCTCTCCGAATGATTTGATGAAACTGCTGTTAGCTGAAAACAAGTGAATTTGGTTAGCATTATTATTTGAATTAACTTTAAATGGTGGAGGTAATACTGAAACGGCCGCTCCGTGTCCAATAAAAATGTGAGGCGTGTTTCTGTATCTTTAATAAATAACCGGCGGTGTTTAGTATGGCCAGAAGTAGGGGTACTCGCCGCGGCGGCCACTCGCGGACTTGTTTAAAAATTCACATCCATTCCGTTCACATTGGTGAGCCTGATTACCAAAACGTTTATGGTAATAACACATATTTTTATTTGATCTATTACAACTTGCTTGAATGTGACCGTCCCTTCAGCATTTCCAGCATTGCACGGGTTCCTGAACCGCATTACGATTCCCAGGAACGAAAAATCGTGTATTACTTCTTCTAATCGTATCAGGTTCACGTCTATTTAATTTGTCTATTTCGCCCCGTAACTCTGAAATTTGTTGTGTGAGTTGTTCTAGATTTGTATTATCGTTCTTATGTGATTTAGGCTGACAAATGTCTACCTCCGCGCGTTCATTCGCATTCTCAACCACCACAGCCAATTCATCTACGGATAACTTATCTGATGAGGCTTTTAATACTGTCCTCACGATTGGGGGAAGCTTTTTTAACCATAGAGTTTTGAGAAATTCGTTGGAAACACCGTTAGCCAAATTTTTCATTTTACATAGTAATTGGGACGTTTTGAAATCATCCAATTCTATCTCATATAGAATTTGAGATATAATTTCTTGTTGAGGTTCAATTTCTTCTCATCTGACTCTTGATAGTTGTTAATCAATCGAGCTTTAATTTCTTCATAAGGCGGTGGAAATTTCTCAAGTAAATCTGAAATACAATCTAATTCGTCCGGTTGCAAATTACTGACACCGTAGTGAAACTTAGTAGCATCCTGTGTAATCTTACTGAGAGCGAATTGTGATTCAATGTTATGGAACCATAACTTGACTTTATTCGTCTAAAAAGGCGGAATTTTAATACTAATGTGGCTTACATGTAATTCTCCAGTCGAAGGTTTAATGTCTTCATTATGGTTGACCTCGGCGTTCGACATGTTTTCGGCACCAATGCAGGTATTATTAAAGACAACTGTTATGAATCAACGAAACTTGTAAAACAACTTTATATTTATAATAACATTAAAGAAACAAACGATACAATCTAATAGAACATTACAGCAAAACTGTTTGTTTAATCGTCCTTTTGTTATGTATCACTACATTCTCTAAAAACTCACCAGTTTCTCTGTTCTTAACCTCTCCACTCTTTTTACCTTCTCAACCTAGTTCCAACCCCTACAGAATAAATAAATCCTATTTGCTACCTATTCTTTTTGCTTTATAGTCATTTTTTGGTAGATTAATAACAAAAACTACCCTTTTTATTTACGTGTTAGACGTACTATTTCAGTTTTTATCTATAAGCAGATACTCTTTTATCTAAATCACTATTCTTAACCAATGAATCTTTTTACCGGAGATATTTTTTTTTCTAAATCACTAGACTCAACCAATGAATTTTGTTTTGATGAAATTCGAATATTTTATCTTTTCATATCTTTTTACTTCCTCTTACTGCTCATAAGGGGAAGTGTTGCGATTGTGTCAAATTTTCGAAATTGACTTTTCATCGGAAATATGTTTTAAAGTCTCGTGAGCCTGATAAAGTGGTTATTAAAAGTGATGTGCGGCCAGTGTAGCACAAAAGCGGAAAATTATAGCAAGTTAAAACTTGATAATTCGTTTAAATTCTACATGGGAGGATATGGACTTAATAAAACGACTTCTTTTTTTTTGAGGAATACATAACCTCTGCCACCCCCGAAACCTCGTAAATAAATTTTCACGAAAAAAAGTTTCAACCAAAAGTGAAAGGTGCGATATATACAAAAAGAAGTTAGTAAACAAAATTATACTAAACTTAACATACTAAACCTTCGGGGTTTTCAAGGAGAAAATCGCAGAAAATTATATAATTTGTTCAGTAAAGTAGCACTTCTGGTTAATCGATTTTCTTCAAACTCGGAATTTTGGCTACATATTTAATTATAATTATTATTATATTGATGATAGACTGAAACCAAGTTAACACAACTTTTACATCCTAGGACGATTCAATATTTTGCAAAAATTCCAAGTATAAAATATATTTGTCACTTACAATTGTGAAAACTGCAGTATGAAAATGTCATTTGATTTTACCAACCAGATTTTTTTGCATAAGCGGTGATCACTTAAAAAAGAAAATTTTATTGTAACGGATATTACCAATATACTTTTAAGTTTACAGAATTAAATTGGAAACAAAACATGTCTGTCAAACTGTTAATTGGCCTAGTTGCTTAATAACTAGAAAATTTGCGAATCCCCAAAATCGACAAACTCTAAAATACTATAACTAGATATAATTGTTATATTATTAAAATATTTATATACTAAGTTCGGTGGATTTTTTTTTTTTTTGAAGTAACGGGTGCCACCTCCAAAAAAACTCAAATTCTTCCATACTAAAATGAGAAGTTTGTGAGAATGTAAAATCTACATGAAAACCAATAAATTATCCTGGGCCATTATATAATATGGTGAAAAATAAATCTATTTTGACAGTCAGGTAACAACATTGAGCATGAATATGAAGATCTGATGTTTCCGAGAATTCCATTGTTGACAATTACAGCATTACCGAAAGAAGAGTCCTCAGATTTAACGTTGTCACCAACGCTTACAGCAGTAAGACAGTCTATTCAGACAGTATTTCCAAAGATTCTTCACTTATCCAAAAAATTACCATCAATTGAGAAATATATGTTTCCAGGTTAGTAAAACTTATATCTTACATCATAACACTTTTTTTTTTATTGATTAGATCGATAGGATTGATCAGATTGATTGATCCAAGTTAGTAAAACTTATATCTTAAATCATAACACTTTTTTTTTTATTGATTAGATTGATATTGGGTGGTTAACGATCCCAAGCACTGCAACTAACTTATTGTGCCTACCTCTGTAGGTCTACTATGAGAAACCTTTCCTCTTCATGAGGATAGGGGTTTTTTTTCCCAACTAGCTCTTTTATGTTCTCTGGTCTCGGTGTGCCCAAAGATCTCACAGCTCAATTTAACGATCGCAACACCATCGAATAACAAGTACAAGGCCGTTCCTCCACCTTCTGACATAGTCTACATAAAGGTTCTGAGCAATTATTCCTACCTTGTGTAGGTGTTTTTTGAACCTATCGTGTTACGTGAAAAGACCTATCACCAGATTAATCTGGTTCCTTACTAAGCAGAGGAGTAGGGGGGCAATGGAG
The DNA here is from genome assembly GCA_011037195.1 of Triatoma infestans. Classification (NCBI taxonomy): domain Eukaryota; kingdom Metazoa; phylum Arthropoda; class Insecta; order Hemiptera; family Reduviidae; genus Triatoma; species Triatoma infestans. The sequence goes on along the minus strand of JAAEAF010003603.1, from coordinate 8,699 downwards.
GTTCTGGGGCACTTTTGCGGGGCACTTTCCCCTCACCCAAGCTCCCTTTGGTTATGGCACTGCCGACCCCTCCTCGCCATCCCCACCAATCCTCTCCTAACCTTCCCTAAGCTACACCCACCGGCCAATCACTGAACTCGACGAGCACGTAAATCACGTCCACTTATCCCCACCACCGACTAATCCTCGATTTGAACAACGCTCTAAGCCACACCCACTAAGTTCCTTCCCTTAACCTAGCATTTAATCCGACGACTCCATTCTTTCCATCCCCTCCCTTTAACCTAGCATCCAATCCGATGCTTCTATTTTCTCCCATTACCCCACTCTGTACCCTAACATTTAAACCGATGACTCCATTTGCTCTTTATCCCCACACTTTAACGTAGCATCCAAATCGATGACTCCATTTTCTTTCCACCCTTACTCCTTGACTTATCATCCAAACCGATGACTTCATATTCTTTCCAACTCCCTACCTATGTCGATCAGAAAGCTCATCCCCACTTTACACAACAAGATGGCGGAACCTAACACCGCTCGCGATTTTATTCTAAGCGGAAGAGGAATTTTTTATTTTATACCATCGGATTAAATGCTAAAGTATAAGAATAAACTTTAAATTATCAACTGATATTCGATCCTACAATCTTTGTGTTGAAAGTCCATCACCTTAACCAGTCAACCACAATGGTCCTCTCGCTAGCTGTAGTTTTCAACATATACTTCTACTCTTAATCTCCCCATCTCTCGCCGTCATCACCTTATATGAGCGAGAGGGGATTTTTTTCATTTTGTACGAAAAAACTTATCTTACCTATGATCTTTAGGTTCGAACTTCATCACCATAACCAGTCCTCTCGCTAGCTATAATTTTCAACGTACACTCTTCTATTTTAACTCCACCACTCTCATTATCATAATTTTATTCCCTCCCACTCCACTCACAAATAATTTTATTGTAGTTTAAACTACGGGCCTGGCAGTCCGAGAAAATGAGAATCTCCTTATTTTAAGGGCCATTCTCAGGTTTTCCTCAGCACACATCTTAATTGCAAAAATTCGGCCTGACATACCATGGAGTAGTTACCAAGAAGCCTCTCTATGTGTACCTCCAGTTTCACCCTATATAACGGCCCCAGCACCGCCAGTCATCCAGGTGCCAAGCGTAAACCACATGTCCCCAATCTGACCGCGCCCTGCCCAGCCTTTGATCCACCTCGATTTTAGGTCTCGTGGAATGGAATATCAAAGCTATATTTTGGATAGATACTGTCGCTAGCCATGTGGATCACAGGTCCTGGGTCGACCTTATGTATTATGTCCATGTGTCCGGCAAAGGAACTAGAGTGCTTCCATTTGTTCATTAATCTGTATACGCTGGCCCTGGCCTCCGCATGTATCAAAAGCTGTAGTGGAGACAGCCCTAATAACTTATCACAGCTCTAAAGCGGGGGCTTTTAGACTCACGAAATAGTCTAAAAGCCCCCGCCATAAGTAAAGAAGCTAGCCTCTGCACTCCAGCCAGAGTTTTCTTAGCTGTCTGTTGTTCAGTTTTGGGCTACCACACCATACCCACACCGTATACTCTAGTGAGCCATTTTAATACTGAGACCCCACGTTTACCCACAGGCTTTAGTTGTCCCACACAGAGTCCGTTTTACTTTCTATGCTACTCGACCTAGTTGTGCATTTCAGGTGTCTAGAATCAGGAACCACCTCTAGGTACTTAACCTCACTGAGCACTTTTAAGGTTTCACCAAAACATTTAAGTGTTTTATAGCTCTCTTGTCCCTTCTGCTAGTAAAGGGAACCTGTGTAGTAGAAGGGTTCACTGTGACATCTTCCCTTTTCTACACTACACTCTTTAGAGCTTTCTGTGTAAGTTCAGCAGGTTTCATTCCTACTCCTAACCACCACAGATATCATTTGTGTAGCCCTGGTGTCTAGCCTGTGCTGGAGGACAGAACAATCTCTTAGGTTATCTCCGTTAGTAAGTCCTCTACGACCATGTACACAAAAGAGGAGATAGTATTCCTCCCTGGAGGCAGCTCTCGCAGTCGCTGTTTCTTGCGTTTCCCCAGAAAGGCTCACTGTTATTCTCTTTGCCAATCCACTATGTCGGCTCTATCAACACCATATCTTTCCATTAAGTTCACTTGCTTTGTCTTGGGGCGGTACGCTCAGCATTAGGGGCACCATTCATTAGGGGCTTCTTTACGGGCGGGTGTGCGCGAGAGCCCAGGAACAGCCCACCCAGTGTGCCTTTTTCAGTTAAAAAAAGATGAAAAAAAACATATTTTTCAACTGCCAAGAACGTCGGGAGGTTGGTATTTTTCCATTACCAATAGAGCTGAAGGTCGTGTTGCGGTATATCCAAAAATACTCTTGTTGTTGTTTCGTTGCTATACAGCTTCAGTTTCCTAACAAGGGAGTGAGTGAAGGGCTGTCTCGCAAGATTTACCTGTCTGATAGGCATACTGATTTTTATAGATAATGAATTTTAATTGTAATTTCAGATTTAGAGAAAAATAGGCCTTTTCTAATACCTGTGCGTTCATTTGAAGAAGAAGTGGCAAAGATAATTACTAGTACAATGCAAGTAGTTTCAAACAATACCGCAGGGCCGGAACAATATCTAACATCGTATTCTAAATATTTTTATATATTAAATGGTGATGCAGCAAAAGATTTAGACAAGTTTTTTGCATTGGATCCAATGCCATTTCTTAAGGTAAACTAATTAATAAGTTTGAGTTGATAAGTTTTCTATTTAGATGCATTGTCATTATTGGACTTGAACCAATAAGCGTATCCTGCAGACGGGAATGTGGGGCTTTTCCGTCGCACAAACCCTAAAAAATAGAAGAGACTTGGTCTTGTGCCGAGATTAATTAATTACGTATTCAGCTGCCTGTCTTTTGCTGGGGCTATTGAGGGTTAGGCTTTAGGTAAGTAAAGTATTAATAAAAATGTATAATAATTTTTCCACTTCATTGAACTTTTGCTATTCCCAAACCTGAGCTGCATATCTTATAACCGACCTACAAACAGAATTAAAGGGTAATATTTGTATTTTTCATAAACTCATTCTACAGGCGGGCTATGAATGTGGGGTTTTTCCCTCGCACAAACAGACTTGGTTCTGTTCGAATCTTGTGAAGAGAAACCAAGCTGTTGTTTTTTACTTGATCTTTAGAAGATTTGGGATTAGGTAAATTAAGTATTTTGTACAATTCTTTTAATTGGAGTTGTGCGAGGAATACATAGATTGGATTCTATGGGAATTGGCTAGAAGTCTACCCTTCCACGTGCGTCTATTGTGGCATCCACAAATAAACGTGCCCTGTCCAGTCGAGTCTGTTTAATTAGACTTAGTAGTTGGAGAAACACTCGTGGCTAACGCTTGAAGACGCCAGTTTCTCCTGCCCAAAGAGGAAAGTCTCAACCCTCAACCCTCACATTGACTCAGTAATTGCAGTACTGTTTCCTCTTCCTCCTGACAAATTCTGAAGAATATATAACATTAAATTGTGGCTGTATCGTTAATATTTTACAAATTTATTCTTCAGTAATAATATAAAATAAATACAAGAGTACAAAATCATTAAATTTAAAAAATCTTTTATATTGACTTTAATGGAAAACACAAGAACAAATGGAAGTTCATCAGACTTAAATTTTAAAATTTCCTGATTTCATATTAAGCTTAAACCGAATCAATCGATGCAACATCCTGTAATTCTAATAATATTATTGGAATGTTTTCAATTAAAAACGAAACCCTAGTGACCAATTTATCAACTATTCAATCCTTACAATCTGTTCAGTTTTAAAATTTTCTGGACATTCATTTAAACTAAAGATTCTATTGTATTTGCGGAAAAAACAATCTAAAGAAAACAAAATACGTTTTTTCAAGTAACATAGATATATAAATATAACGATTTTCATTTGTTTATTTAAATATATTCTTCATTGATAGAAAAAAATATTTAAATATCTATAATTTATTCAGGATTTTGCAAAGAAGATTAGAAGATACGAGAATGTTAAGGGAGAAATTAGATGTCTAAGATGTAATATTCCATTGAATTTAATTAATTTAGATTGCAGTATTCTAAACGAAACTATGTGGAATATAATGGATTCACTTAAAAAAAGAATTTCAGATTATTTTGCCGAACAGAGTAGAAAACTTAATAAAGAGTAAGTATTTATTATAGGATACTCATTTCATTTTCAGATAACTGTGTAAGCGCACCTTTTTTTTTAATTAATGTTGGATAGGATTGATAATTACAGTGGAAGTAAACAGTGAAGTTCGGTATTAGAAAATAAAACAACTATAATTTTGCCAAAGATCTAACAAATATATTGTCTTTTTCATGGCATAAAATAATAAAAATGAACATTAACTTTGAACAATTTAATATCATAACTAATAAGAAGAATAATAAAAAAAGAACACATAAGCACAATTTGTTGTTGAAAACAATTTTAAATATTTCTTAGTTTATTCGCAGGACTTAAATCGATAAAGCAATTTTTCTAGCCATCAGAAGCAAAGGAAAACTTATTTAATGTTTGAAAAATAAATATATTCATTCACTCATATTTAAAAACAATAGTAGCAAAAAAGTATTTTTTAATCCCCAAGATTTCAAGCCCAAAACGCTTCCACTTCCACCAAAGTCAAAAGCTTAGCTCTATATGATCAAATAGAATTATTATTCGTGATTTTAACAAGCGCAGCTTAGATTGTGAATAATAATAACATTTTAAAAATGGATTAACTAATAATTAATTTATAACTAAAATTTAACATTCACATTAACTAAAATTTAACATTCTATATCTGTTACAAATCGAATTCATAATTATGATTCTTCAAAAATCCAGTTCTTATTTCAAAATGAATTGTTAATTTATTTAGGATAAACAGTACATTTGACGTAATATCACTTCGTGCAAGTGAAATGCCTGTAAGTACAGCTGAATTGGTTGATTTTACGAATTTCGTAAACGAAAGCCGTGATTCTACAATGTTCGATATGAAAACCAAATTGCTTAAAAGTGGAGAATACTTGGCATTTCTATTTGATTATGAGTTACTTCCAGGTAAATTTATTTACAGACTTATTTGGTATTATTTTTTAATATTTTATGGCATCTAAAATATCTTGAGAAAACGAAATACACTGATCTAAATATTGAGATCGACATTTTTCTAGAAAAATCATAATAATGTTCTTCGTCCCTGAATTCATACTTAAGAAATCAAAATTTGAGGAATACGGTCACATCATTTTTGGCCACACTTCTTCTTTGTTAGTAACTGGAAGAAATGCAGCGAGGCTCCATTCTGCTCGCTTGCCTTTGTAGTGTCCCTTTGTAGCGGAGAGAGGGGCTTGGTTATTGTTACAAGAGAAAAAAATTTATTCAACTTGAGAAAACGAATGCACTAAATTATAGATTCACAGAAAATTGTGACTTGCCAGTGGAAGAGAGAGATTACTCTGAAGCAAATCCATAGGAAAGGAGAAAACTCATTCCTCTGACAAAATGGCTGAGATATTCTTGCGGCCGACTTTGCCAGAGGTATTTGCTGTCCCTGCGAGTTTATCTCCAGACGCAATAAGGTACAATGATTTTCACTGTCTAAACTTCTCAGTGCCCGATCCTTTTGCAAATCACTTGTTCCGACATCCACCAATTCCAATAATAATCACAGTGAGAAGAGCTCGACGAACGACATGTAAGAATTTGGGATTAAAAAAAAAAAAATCGGGGCAAATAATTGAGGAGAACATGTGGAAGGACAATGAATTGCCTAATAAATTTACCAAAAAATTAATTAAATAAAATAAGACTACTATTAAATAGATGTGTGCATTTATTCTTTTTCTTGATAGATACCATGGGATAGTAATAATCAAAAGAGGATAATAAACAATTAAAAATTTTCATCTAGTTAATATTAATTGTACTTTTTTACATTTTTTACTTATAATAATCATTTTTCTTCTTCATTGTTTCGTCCAGAGGAAGATATACAGTTAATTGCAAAGTGTTTTCTATGGCCTAAAGAAATGGAAGCAATTTTAGATGGCGCTATGAGTAGAATTAATTTACAACGAGATATAGTTGAAACATCATTAAAAAAACGCAAAGCGAAATTTGAAGAAACGTAAGTAAAGAAACGATCGTACCAACGATGGCAAATATTTTTATGTGCACTTAACAAAACTATTTCATAAATTATCGATAAAATATAAAAAATTGACTCAAGAATTTCTCTTACTGATTTTTAAATCATATTGACAAATTTGTTCGCACTTAGCATTTTTATTATTCCCCTGTTTAAATTTCTAATACTTAATGGATTTTTGGTCAAATGACTAGGACGTTCTTGCAATCCCATAAAATTTTCTTTATATGAAAGTCTGGAGGAATGAATTCACTTTAGCCTTCTGTTGAGCCTGGTACTTTTCTATTGAAAAATATCCACATTTTAGTGCCCATAACTTGTTGCATTTAAGGCTGCTCATTGCCTCATCTAAAAAGAATAGTTTCCGGAGTTATCGCGCCCGGCCACCGGGCTTATATCATTAAGCCACCCTAACACCATGAAATACAATATTTGAGAGATATGTTTCTGGTTTATACCAGAAAGCCTCCATCGTTTCCCATTTAACTGATCTTATGTTGTTATTATTTCCATAACCTTAATCATTAGGAGACTTTATCGAGTTTTATCATTTTCCTTCCTCTCTAGCAAGCCAATCAACATCTCTTTATCTCTACTATCATATTACTGTAGTCACTACAACTTATATTATAAGTTACCTAAATAAGATTATCTAAGACTGCACATACTTGCATAACATCTAAAAAAATCTGAAGGATTTCTTCTTGTCACTATTTGATCCCAAATTAAGTTCTACAAAAAGAACCTAATAATTTCAGAATTATCTGTAGAAATTCATGAGTAGTTTTTAAGTTAATTTTCATTTTCTTTTACTGCTTTAAAAGGAAGTATTATTAGGTGTCATTTTTTCGAAGAAGGGAAGAGAATAGCTCAGAGGTAGCTCTGAGCTTTCACGGAAGGTACCGATTTGAGTCCAGCATTACTGCCTTAGTTGTGTGGTAGTTGGTTCCGCAGAGCTGGAAAGCATCAGAGACATTTTCCGTGGTAGTCTGCTTCATTTTGTGGTCATCGACCGGTTTCGGGCGTTCGCCCATCTTCAAGATGTGTTTTGTCAGATGTGTTTGTGATAAGTGTGATAACACAAACTTGCACAGACAAATTCAGTTTATACACTATTTTATCTACTATTACACTATTATACACTATTTTATATTTTATCTTCCTATGAGCTTCTACAGCTCACAGTGATGACAGTGTTGTCTGTAACGAGAGAACCAGTCTGGAAGCAGTCAATAAGACTCTGGAGTCAATAACCATAAATCTTGACACGCCTTAAATTAAAAAAAAAAGACGTCGAAATTGAGTTTGAGAAAAATCGGAATCGAATTGAAAGGAAGTATTATTAGGTGCCATACTTTCAAAATTTAGGTTTCGCGAGATATTTATTTCGAATTCCCCTGAATGAGAAGACAGTTTGCAGAAGGTTTGCCAACGAAGGATATAACTTTTATTTACACCCTTTTTCCAGAAAAATTGATTTTAGATATATTAAATAGGATTATGGATATGATGCTGATGGATATGGATTATAAATATAGCACATGATTCGAACATTTGATCAATACACTAAACATTGTAAAAAAAATCCCAACTTTGATGAATATTTGCATTAGAATTATCGGAATTGCCGTAGGATGCGCTTATTCCTGCCATTTTTTCGTGCATTTTGCACTTTAACTCATGTTGCGAGAGTGGCATGCTCTAGTTACAAGTTTCAAGAATAAAACACCAGTCACTTTTAGAAGTTGCTATATAAGTGCATCAAGATGCATGCAATATTATCAATTATTTATATTTAGAATTTTATAAATGCGCTAAAAAAATGTAATATTTTTCAGATTGATTTATCATTTTTTAAAAATAATAATACTTAAATATGCTAATGTTTGTTTACACAGTTTACTGGAACATCAGAAATTACTAGAAATTTTTAGAAAAAAAGATCCTCCAATATTAACTTTGGATGAAATGGCGGCAAATGTTACAGCAATAGAAAAATTGGTCACTATTTTAAAAGGCGACAAGGCTATAGCAGATGTAAGTAAATTTTGGAATTTATCTCTTTTTATTGATTGTTTAAGAGGAACATTGGATCGCTTAGTATTCAAAAGACAATGGCAATATGTTGCCATAAATGAGGGCATTTATTATTCCATTCAAATAAAATTTCTTCAGAATAAACGCCTTTCATTTCCAAAAATATTCTAACTATATCTAACCTTAAAAATTAAGTATTATAACGATACTAGACATATATATATAGACTACCCTTCTCTTTCGCAACTGCTCAAATAATCCATTATGAGTTTTCCAGTTTTTTCGTTAGCTGCTCGTTTTTTGACAGCAAAACTCGAAAATTGAAAAAAAGCACCAATAGGCTAAATATAGCATTCAGTAGCAATAGTAATGTTCGTCCGGATTAATCGTCCCCTTAACGGCAACTGCTAGCAAGACAGATATTCCGTAAAGCAAAAAGAAAAAATCGCAA